>JARVJO010000305.1:2355904-2382058 GCA_031762555.1 Cynodonichthys magdalenae
GGGGGAGTAAACAGGACTCTGGAGCTGGAATGGGACAAAATGAAGGCAGAAAGGTCACTTCAGACTGGTTCTGTTCACCAAACAGGAAAGATGGAAAACAAATAAAAAATGAGCTCGCCGGATGACAAATGGATCCCAGCTCGGCTACAAGAAGCAGATTTGAAACTCAAAGAGGCAACTTGTTCAGGAGTTGACTGGAAGGAGCCGGTTAGCCCAGGATGTCCAGATAAACAGGCGGGTTCTTGACCAGCTCCAGCAGGCGGCTGTGGATGTCCTTGATGACCATCCTCTGCTGGGGCTCTCTCTGCCAGCAGCCCTGCATCAGCTGGTACACCTCCTTGGGGCAGGTGCGGGGCCTCTCCAGTTCCCGCCCCTGCGTGATGCATTCAATGGCCTGTTGGGGGAGGGTCAAAAATTAATTTTCATGTTAAAGTGGACATTTGATGCTTTTAAATCCCTCTTTTTCACATTTAAATTCCTTCATTTGGTGTCAAAGCAATGCTTTGGTCTGAATTCCTCATTATTATAAGCCCCGCCCCTTTTCTGAGCTCTATCATCCTGATGCATCACAATACAGGTGGAAAATTATAAAAAATAAGTAGGTCCTCTAGATTCCCTTAGGTTTTTATTTCAAAGAAAATAAAAAACCTAAAGAAGAACCCATCCAGAGGAACTATTTATCTTTTTTGTATGTGTCTTTGATCAACTCATTTGGACGGTGTTTCTTTAAATCCAAACTAAGCGCTTCAAACCCCACCCCCCCTACAGCTTCCCGCTTCATTCCAGTTTGATAGAGGGGTTTACGACTAAATAAAAACACTTTATTTACATATGAATTAAAAGATGTCAACAAGGAAAGACTTGTCAATCCAGTCCCACGTGTTGGAGCCAGAGTCTGATCCAGAACCAGAGGAGAATGAAGACCACCAAACTATATTTGTAAGTCCAGACCTTAATTAGCAGTTCTGTCACAAATAATTTGATGTAATAATAGTTCAGAAAACGTCATAAAAAACTGAGAAACTGAACGAGCTGAAAAATCTGACCCAAACAGAAAATAAAGACCTTAGCAGGACCAGGAGAGACTAAAATCAAATTTTATGTACTCCTACACTCTGAGTACACAACAAAATGTATTTAACAGCAAAAAAAAAAAAAAATTGCAGGATATGTCCTCTTTAAATGGGGCATAAAAAGTCAGCTAAGATCACAGATCTTTTTCTCAGAGCGGAGCAGAAACTAATGTTTGCAAACATCAAGGAACTGATGCAATATGAGAAAAAGATGGATCTAAATTCCTTCAGAACCACGAGAGAGACCGAGGAAGTCCTGCAGAAACCCACTGCTGCTGAAGGACGTTCTAATGAGTCAGCACTTTTCAGACTTTCTCTTCATTTACTGATAATGAGCAATTTGTACAGTTTGAAAACACAAACAGACATTTTACCATTAAAAAGCTCATCGTCTTTAAGAATACTCATGACACTTATGTTTCGTGTTAACTTTAAATATTTGTTTTCTTTTAATTATTTTCAATAATAAGAATTGATTTCAGAAACTAAAGTCATGGAATAGGTTAGTACAGAACAATGTTTGTACTGAATTGTAAAAACGCAGAAAAAACACTTTAGCAAAGCAGCATTTGTTACTTTGTGGTGATTAAAAGGCTGAAAAAGCCAAACTATCTGCATTAAATCAATACTAAACATGAGTGAGACGATTTCCACACAGATCTTATTAAGTGCAGTGATAAATAAAAGAATGTACACATTGAGACTTTTTGAATCAAGTCCTGCTCCATCATCGGACATCTTTTAAACAGCTTCAGTAAATCCAGATCTTCTGTTCTGAGTCCATTAGCTGCAACCTCTGGACCAACAGAAAAAGCAGCCGAAATGTGAACACGCTCCAGTTCTGACACTAATGGCTGCAGTGACTGATGCAGTTCACAACCTGTGAATAAATCACAGCTGAGGACGAGAGGGGATTTCTCTCTTTATTGAAAGCGTAGCGACTCCGTCTCTTCACTGCTGTTAACCTCAGAGCAGAAGAGGCGTGTCAACAAAGACACTTCACACCAAAATGATCCGCTGGTCAGGCCCAAAGCCGAACACCGAGACTCCAAACGACCGGGAGTTTGAGGTGATTGATCTCTGACACTCGGTATTTAAGCAACATGATAATTTCACCTGTCCCTCGTTGGGCGAGACAGATTAGGATAACGAGGTTATGTTTTGTTGGCCTATGGCAAAAATGAAGCCAATGAGATTAGAATTGAGTGCAAAGGGAAAGTGATCCACCCTTCTCTTGAAAGAGGAGAGGCTTACGGCCTGTAATAGCACCACTGTGGTCACAGTGGAGACCCACTTCTTGGTGCTTAAGCTGAAAAGGCCAGACTGGACCGCCCTTAATTACTATGAACTTATTGATTAGTTTAGGAGTGCAGAGAATATAAGACCGAATGTCTTGAAAGTTCAAATGATCTGAAATAAGAAAGACGCACAGGCTGAAGTATTGGTGCTACAAAGTTAAAGCAGCTTCATAATTCAGACTAAATCGATTTAGACCTTCTCTTTCCAACATGCTGTAAATCTACATGTTTTCATATTTGATTCATTTGTTTTGGTGAGACTGATGTTTTGAAAATGTCTGTTGGTTTTTAAAAAGCAGCATATTTCTGCCATGTGTCTGTTGGTATGCTGCTATTCAGATAGTTTTGATTTATTTTGTGAAGATTTCAAGGATAAACACTTTTCTTTGGAAATATTTTCCCCTTTTTTGTAATAAAAGTCAGGACAGTTTGTTCTATCAGTCTGAGGAGCAAACATTTAGCAGTGATTTAATAAACTTAAACAGTCTGGTAGATGTTACACAGTCAGGATTTCTAGAACACGGTTGCCTCAAGACGATAATCATTGGGTAACATTAATACATCAAAACAGAATTACAGGTGTTTGATTCTTTAGAACATATCAATTTATTCAGGTTCAGGGGTTGTACAATTTTTACATGTTTGTGCACCGTCTACAGTCGCAGTGCTCAGACTTACCTCACTATTGGACAGCTGATACCACGGTTGTTTCCCGTAGGTAAAGATTTCCCAGAGAACCACACCAAAGCTCCAGATGTCACTTTCTGTTGTGAACTTCCTGTACATGATGCTCTCTGGGGGCATCCAGCGGATTGGCAACATCGTTCTCCCGCCCACCTTAAGATGAAGAAGTTTATTTAAGGCCTTGTCTCAATATAACGTTTTAGAAAACATTTGTCCAACGCTAAAGATGTCTGAAGATGGAATTTAACAAAACAATCAACTGGAAAAGTCTTTTAAACCTATACATGCTACTGTCTTCAATGTTTTAATGTACAGAACCCATATGGGGACATGGGGAAAAAATAAATAAAAGGATCCTGAATTACTTTTACAGGATCCTGCAAAGGTTTCCCAGGATCCTGCAAAGGTTTCTCAGGATCCTGCAAAGGTTTCCCAGGATCTGAGAAACTTATGGAGGATCTTACAAGAGTAAGTCAGGGTCTGTTTTATTTTTTCCTGCTTCTCTTTCCCCATGTCCCCTTACAGGCTCTGTAATAATGTGACAATCAACAGTTTAAATAGGAAAAGAAAAAACTAAATTGTGTACAAAACTGCCTTTTCTGATGACTTTTTGTAAGACACCTACCCGATAGTAATCTGTGCTGTAGATGTCTCGGGACATGCCGAAATCTCCGATTTTCACCACCAGACCCTCCCCCACCAGGCAGTTGCGGGTTGCCAGGTCACGGTGGACGAAGTGCAGCGACGCCAGGTAAACCATACCTGAGGCGATCTGAGCAGCGATGTGCAGCATCTGAGGCAGAGTCAGCTGACCCAGCGGAGGCATCTTTGATTCCTCCAGGATCCGAGCGTCAGGTCCGTGAGCTCTGCACACAGAGGACAGGTGCTGCCTTTCATGACCTGCTTTTTTAATTTTAGTTGTACACATGTCACTTTAATGCTCTTTATTTTAGTAAAAACATCTTTAAATGTGAATTAGTCACTGACATTTGGATATTTTTCTCTAAAGTTTTACTTTGATGATTTTTTTACTACAGAATGTATCTTTAGAGTCATGAAGCCACACTAATTAACTTTTAGGCTGTTTAAAACTTTCCTAAAATAATGCAAATGCCTTTAGTTACACAGTGTATTTGCTTCTGCTACAGTTTATACCTATAAATGTAAGTATTTTTGTTTCTCACTGTTTTTTTTTATTGTTTTTGGTTCAAATCCCCACAGAGGACAGAGAACACCAAAACTCTCAGACTCCCATCCTGTCTGAGCTCAGAGTTTACTTTTTCTAAACACTGTAGATAATAAAAAATAATAAAGACTGTTCAGACTCCTGTTGTCCAATATTTAAAAATACAATTATAGTTTCACAGTAACTGCTTGTCAAGGAATACTTTTTAATCTGCGTTTCCTCGTGTGCTACAATTTGCAGCCTTTAGAAATTGTAGAAGGTTGTTTGACCCACGTGTTTCAAGAGCTTTTTTAGTCTCTTATTAGTTTTTTTTTTGCTGTTATTTAAACACTCAGATTGGCCTTTCAGCAGATTATGGCACCAACCTTGGGTCACCTGAAGGACAACGACCTCAGCGAGCAATCTGCAGATTGAACACTTCTGACGAAGCTCCTGAGAGCATTGCAGACATGGTCAGCGCCCCACAATAAAACCATTTAAAACCAATGCCTAATAGAAAACACAGGCTTGTAATACCCCTACAATTGATTTGCAATAATGTAATTCAGAGATGCAGAGCACATTAAGTCTCTGTTGTTTCTGTAGATCATGAACACCCACTCCAACATCCAACTGCCTAAATGAGCAAATCCCAGCTGATGTGTCTCCATGTGGCATCCATCCTAATGTCTCTTCTCTCCACTTTACAAAGGAACTTGTTTATGCAATCAGTATTAGTTTAAAAGGCAGGTGGCAGGGTGGGAAAGCAGCTGCACCACGGGGGCTTTCAGACATTTCACTCATTTTGTCTTCTGGAAATGTGATTTCCACCAACATATATTTCAGGAAAAAACCCTGAGCATGCATGCGTGTGTGTTTTTTCATTCCCAATCTGTCTCCCGCGGAGGACACCTGGCAGTCAGCATCAATTGCGTCTGCTAGAATAGATCGCTCAGATTGTTTCCCAGGTGCCAAGCGAGCTCTAATAGGTCAACACAGTCTCGGTTCCCTTTATCGTTCCCTGCAGGTTTCCAAAAAAGAAACATTTAAACCACTACAAAACAGATTTTGAAGCTTTTTTGCCTCCATGTTACACAATGACAAGTTTCTTTTATTAAATAATTTATCATTTATCACCCCTCACTTATTAAAGTCTAGGTTAGTCTAGTTTGTAATTCTTTGCTCAAGTGATAAAATTCATTTTTATCAACAATTGAGAATGAATCTTTTTGTTACCAACCATCTGAAAACATCTCAGTAATAAAGAAACTCCACTTTGCCTCAACGTGAACATCTTTTCTCTTCTTGTCGCTGTTTTGGATTCAATCTTCTTCTGTCTGTCACTTCTTTTTTACTGCACGCAGGTTTTTTTACAGCAGATATTTGACAGAACAGGTGTCATCCTTAGAGCTGCAGTTCTTTTGAACTGTTGGAAACTAACTGGAGGCACAAAACAGTCTGGAAAAGACAACAACTTACAGCCGGAACCAGACGCGCAGAAACCACTACATGAACTCCAAACACTGATTATTGTGTAAAATGCAAATTAAAACAGAAAACAAGTTGCTAATTTCATTAATTCGGGTTTTTGACAGACGTACATAATAAATGTATCAAATGTTAAAACAAAAAAACAACAACTTGTCTTTAACAATCGCAGCTCAGTGATAAACTGCAAGTGGAGGTCTGAGTCTGTGTTGGGGGGGTTATCCTTAAAGTGACCCAGCTTCTGTCTGAGGGTTCTGTTGGGTTTGTGATGCAGGGAATAAGTAGATCCACCGCAGCATGCAGCCTCCATGCAGCGCCGGCCATTAGCTGCAGGAATGTCTCAATGCACAAATCACATACATTAAGAGTCTGAGGTGAAGGTTTGGAAATGTTAATGGAGCTGATGTTTGATATGCTGAGAGGTTGACAAAGGAAATAATAGAAAGTATAAAGCTACAACTTTGAAACTTTAACTTTTAAAAGGGCAACAAAAGCACAGAAAATACATTTTATACGTGATGAGTTTGACAATTATTTACGAGTTCTGTCAAAGTCGACACACAAACACATTCAGGTTTACTGACAGGCTGTGAACAACAGGCTTTTAAGGCTGCTGTAATTATGCTTTATTCAAGAAAACTACTCAGAATCCTCCAGGAGTCTTTGCCAAAAAATCTTTTATAAGAATGATGCAAATAAAACGTGAAAATATTTGCAAAGTTAATTTAAAAATCTCAAAGTTTCAGTTAGTTTTCAGCACATTCTGCTAAATGTTTGACAACTTTTAAATCCTAAAATCAGAAAACATTCAGCTTCACAGCTAGAAGATTCGTTTTATTTTGCTAAAAACAATCGGGGAGGGGGGGATAATTATTTCTTGATTCAGTCGGCTGTATTATTATTATTTCACCATTTTGTGTCCAGAATGAGATGAATGTTGTGTTCCTCTCAGAGTCACAGTCCTGATGTTGTAAAAGCCAGAACTCTGCTTGGAGCCGGTCCTACTGGGCTTTTCCTGCTCCGACACATTTACTGTGACAGTGTTGAAGCAGCCTCTGCAGCTTTTCATTCAATGTTTCTACCTTTAAGCTCTAACATTAAGCAGTGTGAGAATCAACAGTTTGTGCAGCGGAGCTCGGTCCGACCCCGGAGGAGACTCAATTTGTGGGTTTCTACGTACCGAAGGAAACGATTGAGGTCTCCGTGTCTCATGTACTCGAACACCATGGCCAGTGGCTCTCCATCTGTGCAGACGCCATAGAAACGCACAATGTGTTGGTGCTGCAGCACCGTCAGCAGCTCGGCCTCCCGCTGGAAGTCCTGCCGGGTCGACTCGTTTGCATCCTTCAGAGTCTGCAAACAAACAAGGGATGACACTGAAAAACACTGAAATTTTAGACGTTTTTCATCCATTAAAAATAATGTTAGGAAATTTCTTCATAGACTGCGTCAATTACGGATTTTCCAAGGTTTATACTAAGATAATGTGGAAAAAATAAAAAAATTTCAGTCCTGTTTTGTTTAGAATAACCCTGACTAAACGTAGTACATATCCTTAACTATAATTAGTATAATAAAGTCTATTTTCCCAAGTGTTTTTCTTTACTAAGTAACACTTTTATTGTATCTTTAGGATAAGCCAAGTACAGGTAACACAAACTTCAAGTATATCTCATTTCTGTAGTACATAGTAAACTGAAAGCAGTTTAGTTTAAAATGAACATATTTATAGAACATTTGCATATAATACTTTTTGGGGAACTTTATGCTTAATCGTGTGAATTTTAGCTCAACATATGGAAAACAGACTAAATTATATATATTTTTTGTTTTTTAGCATCTTGAATCAGGCCCACTTTAAAAGTTAACCAGCTTTAAATGTAGGGACAACTCTCAGCTACTACCACGCCTGATTTTAGCTCAGTATCTATAAAACTGACAGTTGATTTGCTGGCAGCCTGCTTGAATCAGGATGACTCTTTAACAAGTTATAGATGAAAAATCCAATAACTTATTGAAAATCTCAACATCTTCTTATCTGAAATCATTTTAAAACTAAATTTTAAGAAACAAAAAAAACATTAAAACTACAGATTCGTGTTTTTCGTTTCCACAGAAGCTCTACGCAGCTCAGATGAGTGACGATGTGTTATGAAAGCGTGTTTGTGTGATTAGTGGGATGAGAAATGAAAGCAGGGCCATCTTCACTCATCCTGTTTTTTATTTATTTATTTATTTATTTCTGTGTGGTTTGCATTAACCTGATGTAACATGAGCTGCGTATTAAATCAGCTGACAGGCCTTTAACAAAGGCGGCTCACTCTAAAACCACACGGTGGATTAAACTGAGTGCAGGACAAAACTTGTGTGTTTTTTTTAACTTATTGGAACAGATGAGTGGGAGACGTACTCACTAATGGACAAGTTCAGGTCTTGTACTTAAATTCAGTGACCTGACAGTTTTACTTGTTATTTGGTTTGATTTTGCTGTAGTTTTTAATATTATTGTTGTTAAAAAATGTGTCAGAACTTCTCTGTAGCAGAAGTTTTTGTTTACTCTTAAGCAGAGGTGGGATGGACTCAAGTAGCACTACTTGAACATATTTTTACTCAAGTAAAACTAAAAATTTGCCATCATGTAAGAGTAAAAAGTATTTGGTAAGAAAGGCTACTTGAGTAACTGATCATTACATCAGATTAAATATTTTAAAATGAGGTCATCAGACTGATAAAAAATAGAAAGTTTTGTGCAAATTACGGTATTTTTAAAGACCATTCTTGCCCCACTTTTGTGTGGAGATCCTCAGGGATCGATCTTGAGCCCCTCTTTTATTTTCTGTGGATCTGCTTCTACTTGGGTCCATCTTCAGAAAGTTTATATTTCCACTGTTATGCAGGCGACACACAGATTTAAGCAGAAACGATGACCCATCAATCAGACACATGCCTGAGTGCCTTGATGAAGTTTGGACCTGGATGTCATTTAATTAAATATTTTTTTCAGTTTTAATGCAAAGAAAACTGAGGTGTTGGTTTTTGGTAAGGCCTCTGTTTCTGCCTCCTTAGGGCTTGGTTCCCTTGCTCACTTTCTTAAGCCAAAATGCCACTAACTTAGGGAACAAAGTGGTTGCTAGTCCGATAAAGGCAGTAGTGAAATTGAGTTTTTTCCAGAAAGTTACTCGAGTAAATATAACTAGTTACTACTCACTTTTGCTTTTAACACACAAAATGTGCCATCATTCTGTATCAAATTTCAGCTCCATAAGGCCACAGAGATCTACATATAAAACAGGAAACTCAAAATATTTTTAGTTCTATCAGATTAGAAATTATCTTTTTAAGATTCACAGTAGACAAAGTTATAAACTAGAGTCTTTAGAGTTTTTCCTGTTGAAAGCCTTTTGCTGCCACTAAAAGTTTTACTTTGTGCAGCAGAAATCTGTAATGTTTCAACAGTTGCTTAAACAAATGATCCATTAATGTGGGAAGTTTGAACTGACTGAGAATAAACACTGTTAGTTATGGAAATAAACAGCTAGAGGAGGAGTTGCACATATTAAAAGGCACATATTAAAACAAACGTCTCCGTTTCATTAAACTTTGTGTTATGTTATGTGAGATTAGCTGCAGCCTGTTAAGATCTTAAGATTCGTCACCTTGATGGCCACCAGCATCTTGTCATTGTCTGGGCTGAGGTTGGCGCACTCTGCCAGGTAGACTTTACCGAACGCTCCTTCACCGAGCTCCCACTTCAACACGATGTCTTTTCGTTTAATGTGCTGAACACCTGCGATCACAGAAAAAACAGGTTACTGTTGAACCCAAGAGAACCAAGAACCTGTAAGTTACATTCTCACTAGTCAGACAATAATCTGTCTTAAAGTTCAGCTTGTTTCTCTGAATAAGAAGAGCTAAAACTTAATGTTTGTTCTGATGGTGGCTCCACAGGAAGTCCTCATAATGTAAATGTGACTCTGAGCAGCAGATAGTTTATTACTTCAACAAACTGCAAACAAAATATGTTCTAAAACTGCTCAATGAAAAAGGAACGATTTCACAAAATAGTGATTTTTAAATTTTAAATTTAAATATAAGCCAAAGAGTCAAATTTTGCTTTAATCTTTTTCATTTTTCATGTATTTTTAAAAACATTTTGAGGATTGTATTCAGAGGGATCACAGTGTGACTTCACGTTTCAAACTGAGCCATTAAAAAACATTTTTAGGGAAAAAAAACTTTATATTTCAGTGAAGTGGAAACACTCACACATGTCTTTGTCCTTGATGATACCACAGAAGTACTGTGGGTTCTCCACAAAACTCGACAAACCAGAGTCTTCGTCTGAGGAAGGCGGGCTGGTTCCAAAGTTCATGAACCGAAGTGACACGGCCAGGTCATCTTCAGTCCCCAGAACTGATGAGCCTAATGAAACAAACAGACGACAAAACTGAGGGATCCATGACACCTAATCAGCCTCGAACTCTTGTGATTACAGGAGCCAACAAAAGGAGCAATTCAAGACCCATTTTCCCCCTTTTTAAGGAATCAACATTCTCTGAAACCAACTTGGCTGCACAATTCTTGGTACCATGGTGACAGAGGATGAAAAGCTCTAATAATCACCATCATCAACCATGCAGCAATCAGGCCACATTGAATTGGGGGAAAAAGTGACCATAGAAGAAGCCCGGCTGGTTCGCAAACACCTCACTCTGGCACATTTTAAAAGCCAAACAAGTGGAGCCCAAATTGTAAAACCTACTCAGTGAGGCAAACCTCAGAACCCCCAGAGTCCAAAACAGAAGAAAATGGAACAACAAAGAGAGCCCAGAGGAGATGGAGGGAAGGAAAGCGGGAGAACCGTCCACTTAGGCAATCAGGTCCACTTAGGAGCTCTGAGTGAGGAGAGAAAAGGGTGGAGAGTCCACGTGGAGCAATAACATATAACTGTTCATCCATCCATCCATCCATCCATCTATCCATCCATCCAGCCTCTTTAATGGGCCTCGCCACGTGGCGGTGGTTCTGTGCTGCTGTAATTAAAGCACTTTGTCCAACATTAAACAGCAGCTGCCTGTGTGCAAACCTTCAGCACAATCAGAACCTAAATCCAGTTCTGAAAAACCAACAGAACCATCTGGAATTTACAACGATGGCTTTTTGATTCTGATTGGCTGAGACAAAACTAATCACAGGTCACACAGTTTTCAAACTTCAATCCGTGTTGTAAAAACTGAGAACGAAACATCAGAATCCAGACGACAGAATCAGAAACAACCTCTTTATTTTTGTCTTTTATTTGATCTGACTCTACCTTGCAGAATTCTGGTGCCTTTATTACCCACAATGCAACTTGACTTTAAAACATTTGGTCTGGTATTCAAAAGCTCAGAGTGACTTTTATTCTGAGGTTCAGGGACAAATTCTTTTTATGGAGGATTGAAACTAAAAGCTACCCAAAAGCAGAATGCATTCCAGAACATGTACAACAGCTCCAATGTGAAGTTTGATTGTGGTTAAAGTGAAGGATTTATTACAACTTTTTACACTTTTGCCTCAGATGGTTATTTATCCTGAACTCTGTCCATGTTGGACCATGAAAACCTCTCAACCAGCCGGAGTAATCGTCACAGCTTCTGTAATCCTGAATTACTTCTTCAGTCGGCCTCACTGCAGGAGATTCATGTGTCGACTTACGGTGAATCCCAAACTTGGACTGCTGGCCACACCTGTTAACGACCAGAATCATGATGAGCAGAAACGTGCAGGCGAACACGGCGAGGCCCACGGCCACAGACACCTGCCGAAAACACAAGAGGATTTATTATTATTAATAAAAACACTAATATTTATCTAAGTGTTAAATCAATGTTCTAATCAACACATTGATTGGTTTCTGAGTCCGTCAGCAACAGCTTCAAATCTGTTTCACTTTTGTTTTATTAATGATAAGGCAAGTAATTATTGGATTGATTAGGAACAAACTAATAACTGTGTTGCACCATAGATTTTTGAGATTATTGTTTTTATCCAAATAACAAATAAGAACTGGGTTGAAACCATCCCAATCTGAAAACAATTCTTGTTTGATTGTTCAGATTTTCTAACAATCAGACGTACCACAAACACTCGACTCTCCGGGTTCTCCGTGACGTCCATATCTGCTTTGTTAGCAGGACCTGAGGCGAGACGAGAGTCAGAGCACAAAACTTCATTTCATGATATTTTGATATGAAAAAAATAAATCAAGAGCCGTAAAGTCGGTTAAGGACTTACTTGGTTCCCAATCAGGGACTAGCATGAAGGGAGCAAGAGCAAAAAAACATGTTTATGAACATAAATCCCACAAAACCCAAAGATATGAAGTTATTTTCAGAGATTTTCCAGCTAAAATTAAGTTTCAAGTCTACACTCTAAAGAATGAAATGTTGAATTTACTTAACTATGTTATGTCAACTGGTTCCACTTAACTTAGTTGAATAAATTCAAAGCAATATACCAGTTTTTTTAACCAAAGAACATGAGTATGGCTAAGTAAATCCAACATTTCATTTTTAGAGTGTACATCAAGTGTGTTTTTTTTAGATATGATGGGATTTACTTTACGCTGTTCTGCAGAAATGTCTCAAAACTCAACCAAACACTCACTAAAAATATTTTTGCTTGAATTAAAACGGTTTTGAAATCAGTCTGTAAAAAAAGTTCTTTACTGATGTGACTTTTGTTTCTATATTGAACATGAATATAAACGGCAACAGCATCATTGGTTAAAAGTGAGGAATGCATTTTAGCACCTAAAGTTATTTAATTACAGAAAGTTGACTGTAACTGTTCAGCTATTTATTTATTATTTATATTTGTTTTCTTAAGGTTTAATGCATTTTCAGCTTTTCTATTTTTTTCTAACCTTTTACCTTTTCATTTCTTCTGATTTGTTGTGGTTAAATTGTCTGAAAGTCAAACTATAAATTAAACGGTCATAACTTCACCCAAATAAAGATGGAAAAGTATGTTTTTGGAGAACACACAGCACTCACAAAGTACCCCCACAAATCATAACCCTAACCCCCCTAACCTCATAAATTAACCCCACAAATTATACAGAAATATGAAATATCTTTGTGCACATGATAGTTTTGACAGACTCAACAAGCTAAATCAGTATCAGCTGAAGATGTTTAGTTTTATTCCATCAGCTTATTGATGGATGATCCAGTGACTCTGTGTTTCAGTTTAATCACTTACAGAATATGAACAATTCAAAATTAATGTGTTTAAAACAGGGGGACCCAGTCGTGGTCCTGGAGGGACACCATTCTGCAGGTTTTACTTGTTTCTCTGTTCCAACACACCTGATCCATTTCTTTAAATCAGGTGTGTTAGAGCAGAGAAAATTTTAAAACATGCAGGACTGGACACCCCTGGCCCCATCCGTTTCATTCATCACATGTAAATCTTTTTGAGCCAGTAAAATTTTCAAGAGCTGACCTGGAATGATCCCTTCAGGATTGTCCAGAAAAGGGTTGACCATGAACATCCCAACAGCTGTGGCCTTGTCCTGTCCAAGTTTGTTCTCCACAATTAAAGAATAATTGCCATTGTTGATGTGGGTCGGCTTGTTCAGGAAGAGGCAGCCATGTTTGACTGAGCCGTCGCTCGAGTCTGGGATGAACTGCATGTAAGCATATATGCTCTCCTTGAATATATCCCCATTGTGGAGCCAAGTGATGCTGGGCTCAGGGTTTCCATCTACTGCGAAGGGGAAACACCAATGGTGCTGTGGCACAGCATCTCTCAGGAAAAGGATCTTGGCAGGGACTGTGAAGAGAGAGGACAGGTTTACAACAAATGTTCCAATGTTTGACAATTCTACGTCCAGGAAATGTTTAGAAGTTTGGAAAGTTTTACTTAACATGATTTATTTAGATTAATTTGTTTTTAGAAACAACTCTGATGACAAAATATTATTTATTTCTTTAAATTCATTTCTGCTACCTAACCCCAACCCAACTGTAAAACCAACCCTGGTGAAAACCCTAACCCCAACCTCCACCCAACCCTAATCCCAACCAAACTCCAACCCCGACCCTAATCCCAACCCCAACCCAACCCTAATCCCAACCAAACTCCGACCCTAATCCCAAACCAACCCAAACTCTAACCCCAACCCTAATCCCAACCCCAACACAACCCCAACTCCAACCCCAACCCTAATCCCAACCCCAACCCAACCCTAATCCCAACCAAACTCCAACTCCAACCCAAATCCTTACCCTAACTCTAACCCCAACCCTAATCCCAACCCCAACTGCAACCCCAACCCTAATCCTAACCCAACCCTAAACCCAACCAAACTCCAACTCCAACCACAACCCAAATCCAAACCCTAACTCTAACCCCAACCTCAACCCTAATCCCAACCCCAACCGAACCCAACTGCAACCCCAACCCTAATCCCAACCCCAACTCTAATCCCAACCCCAACTCCAATCCTAACCCTAATCCCAACCCCAACCCAACCCTAATCCCAACCAAACTTCAACCCCAACCCTAATCCTAACCCAACTTCAACCAAACCCCAACCCAACCCTAATCCTAACCTGTTCTCCAACCTTAACCACAATGCCAACAAAGTTACCAAGATAGGACAAAAAAATAAATAAAACAATTAAATCTGCACAATAATTGAAGGTTAACAAGTTCTTCATCCAAAATTTTGTAAAATAATTTATGATGGTTGTCAAAAATAAATGTGTTGAATTTACTTAACCAAGCTCAGTCGAGCTACTCAACTAAACTGAGTAGATGTAAAGTAACTTTCACAAAATGTGAAACTCAAAGCAGGCAATCAGAACAACAAAGCAAATAAACAAAAACTGGCCAAAATTTAAAGTAAAAAACCTGAAATCATAAATAAATTGAAACAACAATAAAAAAAAATTCTCTCAAGATTCTGACAAAAGCTGGAAAATATCTTTGCATCCTGGCTTTTAAAATATTCGACCCTTTTATTTTAGGTTTTATTTGTCTTTATTTATTTTCCTCTTTGTACAAGTAAAAAAAGCAGAATCCTGGAAGCTGCTTAAAAATGAAGCAGCACCTGTCAATACATACAGCTTTACATGCTTCCATTTTCTGCTGAATGCACAGTTGTGTCATGTACAATAAAGTTGGACACTGCAGGTTCCTCTGTGAGTTTCCATGAATCAATGCTCTCCATCTGCGCTGCAAACCTGCGCTGACCTGCCATGAATAATGAATCCTGGTCCTCGTCATGCTCTTCCACCACAAAAACTACCTGGAAGCTTTATCCTGAACATGAACTTACAGGAAATGGCCTCATTTAGATCGAACACAACTCTGAAGTGCAGAGACCCCCTCACTCCGCCCGGGGCCGTTCTGCTGCTCTTAACCTACGACCTCGACCCCAGAAAGTGCTGCGCTAAGGGGGATTGCTGAGGCATTCAGCTCCTGCTTCCTCTGCGCTCCGTTACACTGAGTGGAAATCACTGCTATTTCTCACATTTAACTAATCGTCCATTATCTATCTCTACTAATCCTACTCTGCAGGGGAGAAAAGGGAGGTGAGAATTCTGCTTAATGAGCCTGTCGTTTGTCAGGGCTCCTTTTTAAATTAGATCATTTTAATTCTAAAAGGATTTCTGACCAAAATTCAACCAAAAACATTATCTTTTTCTGCTTGTATTCGAAAATATCACCTTTCCTGGTGGCAAATACTAACAAATGCTGACTTTATTTCAGAAAAGTTTTAGGTCTAAAGGTAAAAATAGACAATAAAGGTGTTTTAGAAAAGGGAAGCCACATGTGCAGTGTGAATCAATGGCACCAGGAGCCACTCAGCAGTAAACACCCACTGTTCTGGGAGGTAATTAGAAGTAATTAAAGGGCCAGCGGTTAACGAGTGTCCGCCCACCAGGGGGGCTGATGTTGATAGATTAGCTGCACTAACGCATTTACAGTCTGCCAATCACTGTGGATGAAGCGGTTTTCCGGAGGAGGAGGGAAAACTCCATTAGCACGGGTCTAAATCAGATCTGAGCGCGAGTTATCCGCCCATTTTCCTGATGTTCATTATCTGTCCCCTGATGCTCGTACATTTGGCTTCAACTGATTGGCGCCCCCGTCCTTTTTGGGCTTTATTTTCCTAATGAGTGTCACTGAGTTGGTGATATAGGATATTGTTTGGGTAGTATTCTCAGTAATGTATCACTAATGCATCCGACGGTCTTCTGTGGGACTACTGGATGTTGTCACTCCTCAGTGTTGTTGTGCAGAGATGCACTAATGCATCTGAAAGTAGAAAAAAAAACAGCAGCAAACCTCCAGAGTCAAGCCTCAACTGTAATTTAAAAGTGCAGAATAGATAAGGTGGCAGAGTTCTTTAAGAGCAAGATGAGGTAAGTTCACCTTCCTTTATCCTCTCATTGTATCCCTGCATTAAACGACAAACCATACCTGCAGCACTTCACTCATATTATTTTAACGCTTCTCACCGGTCGCCCGTCTGAGTGGCAGATGACAGAGAGCTCCATTAGAAGCATGGTGGGTATGTACCTGTATTTGTAGAAGGGGCATTTAGAAGAAATCAGCGCAGTGCATTTTTCTTTTCTCCAGCCGTCCACCCTGCCTGCGCTGTAAAATGGTCCCAGTGTGCTCTCGCCCTCACCTCCATTAAGGCCGGCGACTCATATTGAGCTTGTGAGCTTTCAGGAGTGTGTTTTTTTCCCCCCTTTTTTTGTATTTTGCAGGCACTTACACTCAATGTCCAATTGCACCATCCCCTCTTTGGGCCCAGCTTGGTTCTCTGCCTCACAAGTCAGGTTGTGCAGGTTGTCCTTGTAGGAAACGTTGGTGAGGTGAAGGAGCAGATTGAGTGTGGAGCCTGAGACCCTCTCCTGCAACAGAGGGGGGGTCAGAGAGAACACAGGTCTATTTAAAATTTAAATGACAAAAAATGCTGATAACAAGCAAAACAAAAAGGACAAACTCTGATTGGTCCTCACAAACACATCTTCCTACCTGGACAAAAAAGTGAGAGGCAAGTTCTTCGGTTCGCCATCTCACATCAGGTGTAGGACTTCCTGTCACCTGACACTCGAATGTTAGGTTACCTCCTTCTTGAGTCTTAAACTGGGAGGCTGCAATCCTGACCTCAGGCAGACCTGGACACAGTCAGGAGACCAGTTGGACAATTTAAATCTGAGCCTAGCTTTTATTTATTTTTTTATCTTCTTCAAAATCATAATCAGAGACTAACTCATGTTTCCTGGACAGAAAAACACCAAATATTTCATATGTAAAAAAAACAAAGTTGCTGTCAAAATGTTTAAAAGTTTTCAGTTTAGAATAAATGTTTATTTAAACAGTTCAGTGTTGAATCTGAGAATAATGAAAGTTTCTATTCACCAGAAAAGTGCAGCTTTTTTCACCTGAGTTTGGAACTTTAAGCATAAATCTGATTCTTCATTCAAACGAACCAAACTGAAGGTAAAAAACTGCAGGTTTGTTTTTTGTTGAGGTTAAATCCAAACTTACTGCAGTTCTCGATCACCAGAGCGTTGAGGGGGATGTCCTCTCCGTCTGACAGACAGAGCAGTGATTGGCTGTACAGATCACCGCGGTCGTCTGTTTGCCACTGCTGCATCCAGAAAAGGTCACATGAGCAAACCAGAGGGTTGTCCTTTAAAACCCTGAAAATCAAAACAAGAATCAGAACGCTCTGCTCAAACTGAAATATTATTTTCTGTTGCTTCAAACTTGAACAGTTTTAATGTTTTTCCTCTTTGTTTTGATAAATTTAAGTTATAAAGCCTGCGTGTGTATTTATGTTGAGCTTATTTCTGTTATTAGTCATAGTTTGTGTTTTCTGTTGGATATTTCCATATTTACCTGTTTTTCCTCTGTCTTTAGCCACAGGTTACTCCTCTCAGTTTTTCACTTCCTAACTTTCTTCATGTCGTTGTGGAATCTGTTACCTGCTCTGTGTCTGCAGCAGCTGTTTGTTTCTTTTAGTTTGCTGACTCAGCAGCTGCTCGATTTTCTGAAGCTAGAGTTTGCAGTTTGTGTTGACGACACGCAGCTCTCCACACTACGACTGCTGGGTGTCTGCGTTCATGGACGCTCAGGAGAGTTCTCTTATTGGCTTAGACAAACTAGGAAGTAGTTTTAATTTGTTTATTTTAAGTCAACAAAATTATAATAAAAGTTTAATAAGAAGTTGAGAAACAAAATGTTATTTTTAAAGAAAAGTAAATTTGAAAATGATAAAGATTAATATGACTTTCTGGCTTCAATAATAATAGAATAACTGAACTCAGATTATAAATTTTTAAAGAAACATGAGTTTACCAAAAACATCTGGACTTCAGGTTCATCTGAACAGTAGATAAATGCTGTATGTTAGAAATAAACATAATAAATCTGATGCCAGGGATGAAACTCACAAGTTCAGAAGTGGTAAAAAGTGAAACACTCTCCAGCTGATGTGCTCCAGGAAATTTGATGCCAGATTCCTGTGAAACAAAATGAAACGACGTTATAAACTTTAAAATTCTGATTTTTCTGCAGTTCACTGCATCACAATCCATATTCCAGTCATTTAAAACAACTCAAGACAGAAGTTCCTTAAATAAAAATCAGGATGTTTTTGCCATCAGCTCAGTTTGAGAGAAAAACAACAATGAATGCTTTAAAAGAAACAAACAAACTAAAACTAAAAAATGGAACAATCCAGGTAAACATCTTATATTTTCATTGTTGAACTCTGGTGTTGCTCTGCAGTCGAGTCAAGCTGTGAGCTGATTGCTCACTGCCAGAACAATGTGTACCTGCTCTGAAGTACACTCGTGGAAAACATTAATGCATCCAATTTGGCTCCGATCAATTACTGAGGCAAGTGTTTGAGACGGAGCGACCAGGAGCCACGTTCACACAGCCCAGGCTCACCTCTGGTCTGTGTTCACTACATTAGGTAATTAGTCCTCGGCCACAAACCGTTCACGGCTGATCTGCTGCAGAAAACAAAAGACTTCAAAACAGCTAACTTAGAAAATAAAGATTTTTGGAGAAAAATCATTTATTTTTATATAGAAAAAATGTTTTTGGGGAATCCTGCTTATTGGCTAAACTGAACCAAATCTCTGAAAAGGTTCTCATATCTCCTGAAATCTTTAAGAGTTTATATATTTTGCTCTTTTATTGAACCCTGACCAGTTTCCCAGTCGCTGCTGATGGAAAACAGCCACGTAGCATGATGCTGCCACCACCATGCTTCACTGTGGGAAAAGTGTTTTCAGCATAATGATAATTAGACTCTGACATTTTTGTCCCTTTTTTTTAATGACATGTCTTCACGTCTCTGAGGAGCTGCCCGGCTCCACCAGCATTAACTTTAGCGTCTTGGTTATTTCTCTGATTAATATCCAGTTTGTGAGTTTTGATGGACAACCCTTTGTTTTAATCCCAAAGAACTAAATGTTGATATTTCTTATTGTGAATGTCAGGCTCTCATATTAAAACTACACCACATATTCTTTGGTCAATCCTCTCAGGCCACTTAAATATCATCACAGTGGAGCTCAAATGCTCCTCAGACCTGGAGGCTGTAAATAAACCTCCCTCAGAAGATGACAGAAAGCCACACTGGGGAGCGCGAGTATGGAAACTAATACATAATCACTGTGACAGGGCCAGGGGTTCAATTATTTGTTTTCCTTGCTCCCAAAAGTTCATGTCAGATGGGTTAGCCATTGGGGCTTATCCATTACCGGCTCGATTCCTCCTGGAGTCCACAGGGGGAGAGCGGAGCCGGGAATAACAGCTCAATGGCTTCCAGACAACTTTTCTATAAAACGTTATAAAAGCTGTTTGTGTGTGGAGATCAGAGCAGCAGGGCTTTCCACGCCCAATTTGTTTTAGTTTGTCTCTTCTTTATCTCCAACGTACAGCTGTCACGTAAAAATCCCTACATTCCCTCCCCCTCCAAGCCCAGCCGGCCCCCCTCTCCATCCACAGTGAAATATTGATTAAGTGATAATGGACCCTTAGTGGAGTGTATTTATTATGCATCACTTGTCAATAATCCGCCAAAGTGAGCGGGTAAAAGGTGACTGGTGGATGTCTTCTCCAATTTCTTGAGCTTTCCAGCCCCCCACCCCGTCCTGACCGTCATCTCTGCTTGTCTTTCAGATAAACTCTGACATGTCGTACACGCTCAGTAGAACCACGAGGACAAGATGGTGGCGATAAGCCTCACCAGCAGAGAGATCGGATGGTTTCATGTGAGACGCTTGGTTTTTATTTTGCATAAAGTGAACGGTTCACAAACACAAGGACTAAAGAAAATCATTTAACCACAAGGCTTCCAGTAATTTCACATCATTTTATTATTTACTTTATCCAAACACTGAGACCGGTTTTTGTCACTGAATACAGAATTAATTTTCTTTTAAGATTTTAATTAAGTACTGAAAATTGGTTGTTTTTATAATTAGTTTTATGTTAAAACATTGAGACGTCTTTAAGGACTCATAAAGATTCAGAAAAATACTTCTTGTTCAGACAATTATACAAACATTTATTTGTTTTCAAACATTTCTGCTTCTGATTTACGAAAAGTCTTAAGTTCAAAAAAACATTTTTTTTCATTTATATTTCTCTGACCAAACATTAAATTATCATCAGAAATTATTTCTGATGTGATGATGTGATAGGAAGGTTTTCCCCATCAGCTGCTAGGCTTCTGCTTTTATCACATCATGTAAGGAAAATTTCTTCTATCCATATTTCCGTACGAGCTTCGAGTCTCTAATGTTTCATTTTCAGAATTTGTTTTTTTATTTTGAACGATTTTTACATTTTTTTTCTGACAATCTTCCAGGATGAATCTCAAAAGCTCTTGTTCACAGAAAAGTGACTTTCACAGACACAAAGTACCATAAATGGTCTTTTTAAAATCATTTTAGTAAAAGTGACTTGCTCCTTTACTTTCCTAGAACAGCTGACACATTTTCCGAGGTTTTCGGATGTTTGCCATCTGCTTTTTGAAAAAGCTGCGGTCGCTTCGTTTAATATTAACGAGCTGGCTGAGGTCTGACTGACAGCAACAAATAGGCTGAGCCACACAGGTTGAAAACAACACGTGGGGAAGACAAGCCCTTGTTTATCGACGGGAACACTTACACATACTGGAGCTTGAGGTTGTTCTGGAAAGCGCTGGCAGAGATGAACCTCAGCTGACACGACGTGACGGTGCTGCAGAGGAGAAGGACCGATGAGCATCAAACAGAGCGGTAATATAAACACAGTTAGGCTCCGAAACTCCTATTTCTACTGGTTTAATGCAAACTTGAGGAGGGGTGAGAAATGTTGGGGAGCTCAGCCACACGTGAGTTTTCAAGTGGATTTACTAAAACTAGGTGGACACCCAAAGTTCACACAATATTAAAAATGTTTCTTTGTTTGTCGACGACAAGCTGCTTCCACAAAACAACAGATAGTTGTGTTGTTGTTTCATGCATGCACAGCAATGAAATTTAACCCATCATACATGAGACACCGCAGGAATCAGCTGACACCATAGCCTGTGGGCAAGGCAGGGAATTGAACCTGTGACTATCTGTTACTACCACTGCACCACAGTCACCTCCAGGAACCTGACACAATCAAACACTGATAGGGATAAACCTCAACAGGTCTACACAGGGACCACCTCTGAAGTCCTTACAAACAAACAAACAAACAAACAAACAAACAAACAAACAAACAAACAAACAAACCACAGTGGACCAATAGACAAACCAATAAATCTGTAATTTGACAATATAGGATTTTAAGATTTTAAATATTCACAATACTTGTTTATTAATTTATTTTTAAGTGACACAAATGAAGAAATAACGAAAATCCTAAAATTATCACCTGTCATTAAAATTTTTTTAAATCAGGATATAAAAAAATGGACCAAAGATGTACCACTTTTTGAAATTTCTGATAAATTAAAAAAAAAAAAAAAAGACTTCAGCAATAATTTTAAGAAGGTGTTGAAATGTAGGTTTACTGTTAAGTAAACTGGGCTGAAAAGTGGGTGGGCCCAGATCAGGCCACGCCCACTCAGCCACGCTCCAGGTGGTGTTAGATGTTCTGAAAGAAGAAGTTAATTTGTGTGGTTAGTTGTGAGGAAATGAAAGAGTACTCACAGGTTCTTCAGTTCTCTGTAGTAAACAAGGTCAGTCTCTGTTAGATTCTCCAGTCCTGCTTGGTTTTCAATGTAGCTGAAGAAAAGAAGAAAAACTGAGAAATAAAACTAGATTACAGTTAATACTTGTTTTTTTACTTGTGACCTTAAACTCTTATTGTGCTGCTGTTTGGTTTAGTGAATAGAAAACAAAACAAATAGATTTATTTTGAGATGGATGAACTGAAAACTTTGATTTATGAGAAAACAAAACAAAAAATGTTTTTCTGAGTTAAAGTTCTTATAATCGCTAATTACTAATTATTTCAAACCTATTACTGAGTTGGAAGATAGAAGAAGCAAATAGGATGATGATAAAAAAAATTTGACCTCACTGACATCCACCAAACAAACCAACAAATGCAAAAACTCCAAACAACAATCAGAACACAATTACCTGAACATGTAGGGAAAAATTTAGATCTGAGACGTCAGGCAGACGAGGGTAATGGAAAATACTTCGGATTCTGCTCGCCTCTGAAAAACTCCTCATTCAAAGATAAATGTAGGAGCTGCTGCAAGGACAGATGGCTCTTTTTATGTTACGTTTAAGGATTAAATCTGAATACAACTAGAAAATCTAATATCCTCACCCACTTGACAGTTATTTAGGGGTGGCACCTGAGGTGGCCACACCTCAGGCTCCGCCCCTGCATGCAGGGTACCACTTCAATCCAACAAAAACAGTCACCTCAAGTTAAAAAGTTAAATATCAAAAACAATAATATATAAAATATAAGACAATATTATTTTTAATGAAATTCAAATATTCTGTTGAATTTTACCACTCCTAATTTTCTTTTCTTTTTTCTTTAAAGTAGTCAGACTTTCTAATAATTTTTTTAATGTTTTTTTTCTTTTTTTTAAGATTTCTCCAGACTTTCTGAAGTTTTTTATGTTTTCTTTTGAACTCATTTTCAGTTCTTGTGTCTGACGATAATAATGATTTGTTCAGAGCATGTTTTAAAAAAAGATTTAAAAAAATGGAAAACAAAGACAAAAACCTTCTCCGGCAGATAAACAGCATCTTAACCCAACAAAGACCAGAACCAGAACTAGAACCAGGGAGATGCTTCATCCTTCCAGCTCTCTAGGAGTCACCTTGTTGAAACTATTTTCTGTCAAACTTATCTTTGATCATTTTTATAGATTCAACTACAGAGATGAGAAGAAACAGAGACCTCAGTCTAAAAACACATTTTACTGAATTCAAGAGGCAGCAGATCTGATCAACAACAGCAGCTGAAGGATATTAAAAAAATAAATAAATAAATAAAACTCCAGCAAGCAGACTGGATGTTAGACAAAGATTTTCAGTTTCAGTCAGAGTAAGACACAGAAACACATTGAATCTGTGGTTTTTTTTTTTTAGATTCATCAAGCATGGAAGAGGGGGTATAATAGTGTGGGGATGGTTCTGCTCTTTTTTTCTTTTCTGCCCCCATTCCTCCTAACAAACAACATATTCTGAGAAAAAGACTTGAACGACAACCAGCTGCATAAAACAAATCAATAAAAAAAGCAATAAAAACACAAAGAAGAAAAATGACGAAGCAGGAAACATCGAAGAAAACCAAACTGAGTTTCTAAACAAGAGACAACTGACATAACAGCTGAGGTGAAATCAATCAAAACAAGAGAAACAGCCTTTCAAAATAAAAGCCTATACCCAGGAAGTAACCCGACTACCCAACAGGGTCCAACCCTAAACCTGAGCATCTTCTGACAGTAGGTGTGGATGCAGCCTCATCAGGAGAGGAGAGTTCAAACTTTCCTCTTTCTGTGAAAGCAGCGATGCAGCAGGTTAATAAACCTTCACTCTTTCCTTTCAGTAACTCCCACAAGTCTTTAGAAAATGATAAAATATTAATGCAAAGTGTTTTTTGAGAATCAAACACTTTTTTTGTGTATTTACATAAATAAGGGCAGATTTTCCTCTAAGTTCATTTCAATACCTCTTTTACAGTAAGTCCAAAAGTGTCTCTTTAAATGTCTTATTTTGGGGCTAAAGTTAAAATATGTTTATTTTTTAGACGATCAAGTTTCCTGTGCTCCTCCCACCCTTTTAAAAACTTTACAAAGTTGATCATTGTGCCTTTTTATTGCCTATTTTAATGCACGTATTATTGCTTCTGTTAAATTGCTTTTCCAGCTGGGATTATTCTTTTGATTTTTCTTTTTCCGGATGTCATTTTTTTCTTGGCCTTTGTCCCTTTAAAGTTCTGCTTTTCTTCTGTAAAGTCCTTTGAAACGTATCTCCGCTTGAAAGGTGCTATAAATGAGTGACAGGTTTGATTTCTGTCAGCGACCATTGTGAAAAGTAGAAAGAAGGCCATAGAAAGTTTATTTGAATAAAATAAATAAGTTGAATGGTGTACCTGCAGTACTTTCAGCATGTGGCAGTGTTTCAACTCTGCACTTCCATGTTTGTCAGCTGCAGCTCACAAACCTTTATGTTCATGTTTGATTGAGCCACGCAGCAGTAATGTGATTACAGGGCAGGTGGGCCCAGGATCGCCCATCGCCTTCACTTATTGGATTGAGCCAAGTGGGTTGTATATCATCTATTGTTCCTGGGTGGAGGCATTGACTGGCAATTCACAAAATTGAATTTATAACTATGATAAATTTCGGGCCCTGTTCCACAGTTAATGGCCCCTTGTTTGTTCCACACATCGCCTGTATTTCCCCTCACTGCCAATACAGCAAAGTGTTGTTGTTTGCCGGCGCGTAGAACCACTCGGTAAACAGAGGCCTGCTCTACTATTGATTGCACATCCAAGAGAAAATGTCAAGCCTTAACTCTGCAGAGCGGCATGCAGATGCAAGGAAATACCTCCAAGGTAGCAAGGAGAGGGGACAGGAGGGAGAAAAGACTCGGGGTGAGGGAGAGAAAAGGAGGAGAGTGCTGTATAGGTGAAGGAAATTGGCGGTAAATTGACTCGCTTCTCCGAAAAAAGCATTTCACAAATGTAGTTCCTTCTTAACAAGTGCTAATTGCTCCGATCCGGGTACAGGAACAAAGAGAGAACAGCGTGGCGGTGCAGAGAGTGACATTTAGTTTCCCATGCTGGAGCTGATGGTGGGTTGCTTAATAATACAGCAGCTCTCTTTAAATCACAGGTGGTCAGTTTCTGCTGCTTTTTTCCCCTGAGCAAAGTTTTAAAAAGCCAACGTTAAATAACAGCCTTCTCCTGTCGACACGCTGCCGCAGAGTGAGACGTCTCGGTTCATCCGAGCTGAGTTTTATTCAAACGCGTCCCCCCGCTGTTAGTCTGTCCGTCAAACGTAATGATAGAAACATGCGACCCGTTTGGCTGCGAAGAACAACCGTTTCATCGGCCATCTTCTGTTTCAGAGCGGGACTGGAAGAAACAGCAACCTGATCTAACAAAAAGGTGTGTCACTGGAATAAAATTTATTTTTCTTATTTATTTAACCTTTATTGATCCAGGTAAACTTCTCATTTACAAACATAATCTTTCCAATTCCAATTTTAGCCACAAAATAGAAACAAAAAAATCAACAAAATGATAGTTTTAGCTAATTTTAGGTTGAAGGTTGAAACAACTCTAACAAGTGTTTTATTAAAATTAGGATCGTGTTCTTTATGTAAAAAAACATTCATAAGCAGAAAAAAATTCTAAATCTGCTTCAAAATTGTCTCATTTTACCAAAACAGCAAATAAGTCTGATTTTGTGCTTTTCATTGGTTTAATGAAAACCTTTTGTTTGAATAAAAACAGGATCTGAAATTTTAACAACTAAACTCAGTTTGTAAACCTTCAGAAATCTGAAGAACATCTGGAGACAACTCTTTGGAACGTGCTCATATCAACTGTAAGGAGCACCTGTGCAAAAATCTTGGGCTGCAGTGAAGTGATTTGAAAGAAATCCCAACTAGAATTGGGAAAAACCAAAACACACAGAAGATATCAGTTCTGTAACTCATTGTAACAAGCATTAAAACACAGTGGTTCATAAAACATTATATTCATATCAGATATAAACAGAAAAAATGCCTGTAAACTCCTAACTCTGGCTGAAGAGTTCAGTTTAAAATTAATTAATTTAAAAACAGTTCCTTCAGTCTGAACTCCTGCTTTACATTTTAAACACATTTAAAGTAACTTAAAATCAATTTTCTTGCTATTTTACAGCAATTGTTGCAGATTCAATCAAGACGTCACC
>JARVJO010000305.1:2385643-2403503 GCA_031762555.1 Cynodonichthys magdalenae
CTTAGAGATATGGTGAGAAGCTCGGTCATCAGGGAGGGACTCAGAGTAGAGCTGCTGCTCCTCCACGTCCAGAGGAGACAGTTCAGGTGGTTCATCTGGTTAGGATGCCTCCTGGACGCCTCCCTGGTGAGGTCCCAGTGGGAGGAGACCCAGAGAAAGACCCAGGACACGCTGGAGGGACTATGTTTCTCACCTTGGGATTCCCCCGAATGAGCTGGTCCAAGTGGCGGGGGAGAGGGAAGTCTGGGTCTCTCTGCTGAGGCTGCTGCCCCCGAGACCAGACCCCGGATAAGAGGAAAAAAACGGACGAATGGAAGGACGGATGGACAATTTGGCTACCTAAATCATAATAAATATAGTTGTAAAAAAACATCCAGGAGAAAGTGTTCAGTAACTTGTAAATTCTGCAGTGCTTCAGTTTCAGAGACAGTGGGAACGTTAAACTGTAGTCTGTCTCTGTACACAAAGATTTTATCAATATTAGTTCTAAATATTAAGTTATCTACGTGTCTACAGAATAATATATCTTTTAGGGCACTATTTTTTTGTCTTGGTTTTGAATTGGTCGCAGGTTAGGTGGTCTTGACCACTACACTAACAAACTCTGACAACCTGGCATGTGAGGTCACAAGGCAAGTCCTAATTCACATTTTCACTAGTTAGGATTTTGAACATCTCAACATGCTTTACTTTTAAAATGCAAACACCTTAGTAAAGACCAGAGTAGAGAATCAACACAAACTGAAATTAAGAAACACGAAAAAAGCTTTAAGTTCACAGAAAACTGCAGGAGAGCAAAAACAACTGAATAACCTTTTTTTATTATAATTAACTGAGAACTCAAAGTAGATATGCTGCGTTCCAGTGGAACTCAACATTTTCCCGTCAGAGCAAAGTGTTCCCGTTTCCAGCTGGTCAGATAACTCTCTTGATGCGAGGAGCAGCCATGTTGACTTGCTAACTCAAAACTACGACATTCAGAGCCATGATGCATTGCCATGACGATAAAATTTTGATTTACACATGAGTTCAGAGTTTTTTTACAATTTTTTTTTTAGTAAAGGTAAACCGAAAGATTCTTGTTGATGTTTCATCGTCCAGCCTCCATCCCATGTCATGAACAGATCACCTGCTGAACTCCACATGCCTTCAGTCAAATCCTAACATCAACCTGCTGCACAGACTGCAGGCTGTCCAGACCCCCACCACCACCCCCACCCTACCCTGCACATGAGTCAGGTCAAAGTGTCCCGACCACAATTACTGGCCATGAGCTGAATCACCATTTTTGCTGCTGTCATCAGGATTATCTGCCGTCTTAATTACTTTGCCTTTTAAGCCCCCTTTTCCAGGGTCTTTGCTCAGCAGATAGAGAGGAGGAACAAGGCACTCATTCACAAGAAAAGTGTCTGAGGAGGAAGCAAAACTGCACAGGAAGCAAAACATGCAAATAAATCAGTGTGTGTCACATTATCTGCACATGTTAAGGCTCTGGCTTATTTTATGCTTTTTTATTCCTGCAGATGAGATTTCATCGTGTGCAGCTTCATTCATTCGTTTGCTTTAATATGACCAATAAAGGCATTTATATGATTTATATGATAACAGCAGATTCTTCAGTTTTTATCTGGCTAAATTCCTCAAACACCTTCAAATATTACATTTTTATGAAGAAAAGACATTTATCTTCTTTTAAAGAAAACTGATGTAATCAGAGTTAAAAATCCTGTTTTTCTCTCCTTCCTTCTTACAACTCATACCATTAATTTAAAAATAAATAAAATCGTGAAAAGCATGCAACAGTTTTCCTTCTGACATCATTGGGACATTGTGGACATTTGACAGATAATAATCGTCTCATCTGTCTCTGGCTTTTTAATTGGATTAGTTTTCATGCATTACGTTGACTGATGGTCTCAGCAGGGGTTAATTGCAACACTTGGTTGTGGAATCAGTCTTGTTCAGGACAGATAAATTCTCTGGTCAGGGATCCACTCAGGGTCCGTTCTGCTTCCTGCAGGTTACCGTCCGTATCTCCCCCACATTTCCTCCGTCTGGATCTCTGCTCATTTATAGAAACGTGAATAATCTAATAATCTGCATGAGCTGAGATAGGATTTTGTGGTTTCTTATTGTGGATAAAATACAAGAGGTTTAGTTTAAGAAGTCTTTTGGCTTGTTGTCTTGCTGAAATATGCTATACGTTCTTTGAAGGAGTTGTCTGAGTGACCCTGTAGGTGTGCAGGTTTGGTCTCCTATTGTCCACTGTCCACTAGAGAAAGACATCAGCTCCCTGAGACCCAGAACAGACTCAAATAAATACAGAAATTAGCTGGACGGAAGAACTAGTTTCCAATCAATCCCTGTAAATCTAAAGCTACCTAAAGGTCGTCATCTTGATTGAACTGCTGACAGCAAGGCTTCAATCTTTCTGCCTTTATTATTATTTTCTTTAATAAACTCCAACCTTAAAGTGCTTTTTGTCTCTTTTCTTTTGAAGCAGACCTACATCTTGTAAGTATCTGAGACTAGAGGGTCCGTGGAAGAGGCTGAACACATGGAGACAAGAAGAACCGAGCGAGGCTGCACTTCTCTCAGTACCTTAAACAATAATCAATCAGTTTCAGATTAATGCTCGGCATTGAAGAACGAGATGGAAGGGGGCGGAGACAGAGACGGAAGGAGCTTAACAAGAGAACAATCAGGTGAGTAAAAGCCCTTTTGGATCAAGTACAAAGAAAGGCTTTTACACTTGAATTGGTAAATGCATGAAGCTCCCATGTTTGCTCTTGGCTGCCGTTCGTTCTGCTGTGCATCAACTCATTTATGGAACAGATTAAATGAGTTGTTTTGCATGAAACTAAACCAAAAGATGCAACAGTTGGGTTGCATGTAAATGAGAGATTTAAAAGAGCTTAATAGTTTTAGTCCACATTAAGTCAGAATAAAGAGAAAATTAAATCCTTGATTTTGTTTTTATTTCTCCTTTTTTAACATTTTAACAGAAAAACCTGGTTCAGTCATTATTCTCCTTACACAACCCTTCTACCTAAAACTGTTTAAATTATTGTTTATGTTCACAAAACGTCTCTTTTTCTTTTCTTTATTAATGTTTTCATGTCTCCAGTTGGAAACTGTCCTTGTTTTCTGTTTTGGAAAGTGGAAGCCTGGGCTGAATCGCTACAAGGTTGAGTGAGTTATTTCTACAAAACTCATAATTCTGAACAAATTGTCCTGTTTTCAGTCAGTCTTGAATTTTTTTTTTATTTTAGTGGTCCTGAAGAGGCCCGTGGCCCTGCTCCATCATGAGCACTTACTGTATATCATGAAGATGATGGTTTGTTCTCAGTATTCCTTTGGTAAAACATTTCTGTGGAATACACAGAATAATCAGTTTCACTTTGGGAATCCACTTTCAAGGGTTCATAACCTCTCAACTGCTACAGAGATGAAAAGTACTGAGGACATTTTTTAAGTTTTATGTGTTCATCATTTAATGAACTTGGTTTGGAGGAAAAATAAACCCAATTCTGGACTGAGCAGAGTTGGTTTATTCAAACAATTAGTTGAAAAGTGTCACGTTTTTATTTGAGTAAATGATTTAAAATACAAAATAAAGTGCTGAAGATTTCCTACCTGATTTAGAAAGCAAAACATCAAGTTTTATTTTCTAGGATTTCAATTTAAAAGCATAAATTTAGTTACTTTATGTACAAATATCTCTAAAGTGGGACATATTTTATTAGTCTGCTCACACCTACCATCCAGAAAGATTTATTTACATCTATCCTGATTAAAAAGGCTGTAAAATAAATGCAACCTGAAAGATTGTCAGATTAAAGGATCTCCTTTACTTTTATAAACAATGGGGTTCTCCCCCGCGGCGAAACTCCTCCACCAAGATCCTTCCTGGTCCATTCAATTCAGTTAGACTTCTTAAAAGAATAAAAAACATAACTCTCTGGAAGCAGGTAAATACATAAAAACAAACAAATAAAAACAAAAGGACACATAAATCAAAGTATCATGCAGAATTTGAAATTAAACTGAACTTTTTTACATAAAATGAACACAAACAAGGATCTTACCATCGATCAGTTTCTATATTTACTGAAGGAGATAATGACTAAAAGAAGACAAGATATTAGGATGAAGAGTGGAAGATAAAGGAGCTGCTGTTCAAAATAACTCAGCAGGTGAAGCTCAGAGGAGAAAACAATGAGAAATGATTTCAGCAAGTTGTCAGGATCTGTGGATTTTATCTTCTCTGTAGTTTTTTCCTCTTCCCTGTTGGGTCTGCTCTAAAATAAATTAGATTTAAACGTTACACTAAGAAATAGGATTAACCCAATTTGGCCTTCTGTTAAAGTTGACTTTCTGCTCTTAAATGAACCCTTTGTTACTGTTATGTAGAAAAAGAGGAGTCGACCTTCTGCAAAGAGGAACCTTCTCACCCTCCAGATGTTGAAGTTAGTGTCTCAAGACTTTTGCACAAACTTAAAGTTTTCTAGTTTGCACATCAGATAGAAGGTTCCACACCTAATTACACAAAGAACCGTTATGGTCAAACACTGGAAAAATACTGATACAAGTGAGGCAGAGCTCCATCATTTGTAACAGGTGGAGCTACTTCAACTCATGCACTTCCTTAAACAGGGTCTTCCTTCATATCATCACTAGGAGTTGGGCTAGAAAGCCCAGTGCTGTTCTTTTTATCTGCAGATAAACCTTTTAACTTTATTCAATTAGTAGTGTCATTATTTAATCTGACTTTTGGGTAAAACAGAAAGTTCTCCTTCACCTATGTTGTAACATCCCTCTGCAGCACCTGGTCCATTCAGAGGGATTTTTTTCTTTATTTCAGTATATATTTCTACCTTTCATCCAGCAGCTTTAACCCATCAGTTTTCAGTGTGTAGTTGTGTAAACAGCGTGTGCTGAAGGCTTCATGTCTGCAGGCTCTTATCTGATCAGTACGCTGCAGGAACAGGATACAGAGAGGCGACTCGCTGTAATTTATGTACAACATGCTATAGCATCTCTATCTACAGATCTACACATCCCAGACTCTCACCAGACAAAAGTACCCCCCCCCCCACACACACACACCCCTCAACCCCCTTCCCTCCCTGATCGATACAAGAAAGACAACAGTGTTGGGTGCAGCCGTCTCAAATTCTTCATCACTTTCCTTCTCATATTTTTTTTACATCATCCAACCCTCGCCTGTGCTCTTTTTTTTTTTCCATTTCTGCGGTTGGATCATCAGCACCCAGTCAGTAAACCCCAAACACTGTGTGTGTGTGTGTGTGTGTCTGTATGTGTGTGTGTGTTGAAGTAAATCATTACTTTTTAGGTGAGAAGATAAAGTTTAAACATCAGTGAAGGTTGGGGGTATTTTTGCGAGTGTCCTCATGCATGTTAGCGTGTTTGTATGTGTTTGCTCAGATCCGAGGGGTAAACACAGAATCGATGGATGGAGGCTGTAGTAAGAGCTCCATGTGCGTACGGTCTGTGTGTAACCGGACCGGCCCGTCTCAGCCCCTCATTAGCAGCCAGGCTGTGGACACCAGAGGCCTCTGAGAGGCTCATGCAGATGAGCCGAAACCTGAGGAGCTGATCCAGAGAGGAGGGAGAGACACGCAGAAAGGGTTCTTCTCTTCATCGGTCCTGAAAACTTGCTTTTTTAACACTTTGTCACATATTCAGGAGATGAGTTAAGAGAAGAAAACTGGAGAGGAAATCTTGATTTTGTGTTTTTTTTTTTTCTCCAAATTTGATTTCATCTAGCTTGGTTCATGTGCCACCACAGGTTGTAGCTCTGATTCTATTTGTAACAAAAATAAACAAGATAAAAAAGTGCTTGTGTGTTTGATAGATGCTCACATTGATTATAAGGTTTTGTTTTGTAGTTTAATTGGGTTTAGCGAATTAAACATATTTTTCATGTGTTCGTGTTTCAGTCATTGTTTTCTCAGTCTGTCCTGTTTTCAGCTCTTCGTTACTCACCTGTCCATCATTTGTTAAAAACATTACTCTCACCTGGTCATCAAGCTCTTCTGTCACTTCACATTCTGTGTTTCCATCCAATTTTAATGCGCATTTTGAGCAAACTTTGAAAATGTTGCAAAAAAAGAAATGCACTGTTTCCATCCCCTGGCTCGGGTCGAATCAACCAGGCTTCACTAAGTGTGATTACGTTGATGTTACGCATGGCTGTAGTAAACAGGAAGTAGTAAACAGGAAGTAAAGTTGTAAATTCACAGGAGAGACGTTATCAGCAACGTGTTGCTGCCACCAGAAAGTTGTAATTATTCTGTCAGATCAGCTAGTGTTGATGTTACTGCTGTCTGGAGACGTAGAAAAAGAAATGTAATTATTTTCACGTTACAGGAATATCCAGGAAGACACAGAGCAGGAGGAGGGTCCAGCTGCAGCTGTTACAATTATTGGACAGCAGGAACAGCTGATGGAGGTAAATGTTCTCCACATAAGAACTTATTCTGCAGATGTGTTTCCATCTCTACTTTAATGCATTAACTCTCTTTCATAAAATCCAAAAACCACCTCAAGTGAGTGTAAAAACGTTGTGAAATAGGGGTGACATCACAAGAATTTCTGGGAATCCCCAAAGTCCCGGATGTTAGACAAAGTTTGCAGTGGAGCGCATACATCATGCCTGAATCTAAAGCCATTTTTCATGTAAACGTAAATGAAGATGACGTTCCAGGTGCCAACATTTAGTGTGATTGTTTAGAGGGACGCAGCAACACTCAACTAAAGTGATGGTTACAATGTAGAGGACTGGCAATGTCCGGCAACCACATTAAATTTAAAAAAGTGTTTTGTTCTTGCATTATTATTTTTGATAAATCCTATAGTTAGGCTTGGGTTTCCTGAGTATTTCTTTAGTTCTGCTGTTATCTGCTCAGACTGCTGGAGCACATTTCCTCACTCTGCTGCTGTATTTCTCTCCTCTACATGTTTGTTTTAATTACTTCTATCAATAACATGTTTTCTTTGTCTCTCTTCCAGAGGAAAATACACCTGTTTGTGAGAGGCATGCAGGCAGAATGACCCAGGGCACAGGCAAAATGTACAAGAAGGCAAAAATGGTTTTAAAGGCTGTCAAGGCAGCTCAATAATACTCACAAAACCACTGATGAGAACGAGGACACCACACTGGGTGAAACAGCACCATGATCAGACACCAGACTGAGAACAAGACACCAAACATAAAGGCAAAACTTAATGAGAAACACCTGGAGGAGACAGGAGGAAGCAGGTGAGCGTGGGCGGGGCAGAGATACACAGAAACAGACCATGGCAGCTTGTGCTGAAACCATGTAACCATACATGGAACACTTGGGACGGCACCTCCGTCACAAAGAGATATAGAGAAAACTGAACGGGTCTCTGCAGCACCAGGGGAAACTAAATTCAACTTTTCTGCCTCGTAGAGGCTCTAGGTACACAACAAAATGTATTTAACAGCTAAAAAAGTGGATTTTTCACTTTAGTTCCTTTGCCTCTGTGTTTGAACGTCTGGTCCTTGTGCTACATCAACAAAACAGACATTCAGATGTCACAACAAATGCTGCTGAATGCCACAGATGCACTGGAGAAACATGGAACAAAACAACAAATACGCCACGCTAACTTTACAGCTGGATTTTTCACCCTGAGCTGCTGTATCAGATTAGGTAAACAAAGCATCAAGGGGTTAAAGATGTCAGGTTTTATCTTTATTTTCTCTCCCTCCCCTCCCACCTGCCACAGCTTCAGCTCATATTCATGTTTATAGAGCTGCTCTCCATTATCCTAATTGAAAAATGAGAGTAAAGTGCCACTTTATTCACAATACGTGGTTACAACCTTCCTATTTATCTGCTGCACCGAGGCTCGACCGGGACGAGCAGAGACGAATCAGTTTTACAGCAAAGAACGTAAACTGAACTTTAGATTTGTCCAACTGACATCATTTAAATGATTTATTTCATCCAAAGTCAACAGAACATGCATGTATGTTTGCAAAAGCTTGTAGAAAACAAAAGCAGGATGACACACACACACACACACACACACACACGTCACACCGCAGCACCACGTGAAGTTCAGATGATTCATCTGGGCAATTATTTTTATGACTCGTCTCTCAGCATAAACTTCCCAGAAGCACTAACATTGTTCTTAACATTTCCACTGGAAGCATGACTGGAACAGAACATGTCCGATGTTTAGGTGCGCTTACATTAAAGAGCTTTGTAGAACACGCTCTGTGCACCGCAGAGTGAAAACATTACAAAAAAAAGCTTAATAATCCAGCTAAAATAGGAAGCGGGAACATAATAATTGGGTTGCTGCTCTCATCCTGAGCTGCTGGAAGTTATAAATGGAACAGAAAATGCAGCCAAACAAGCCAAACACAGGATTGGTTGAGTGGTTCAGCAGCATCGTTTATGTGAATTCTGGATCACAAGTTGTCATTTTAAAATAAATAAAAACAAATTATTCAAACTATTGTTTTATTGTTTTGTGTTCTGAGACAAAAAAACGCAGCTGAAGTTGTGACAAAAATAGTGACTAACTAAGGTATATGCTTGTTTCTATGTGTGCATGTTTGTTTGTCTGTCTGTTAGCAAAATATCTTATAAATTATAGGATGGAGTTGAATTAAACTTTCAGGAAATAATCACTGGATGTTCATCTACAACTGATTAACTTTTGGAGTTAACCAACTTCAAAATGGCTGCCAGAGCTAAGTGAATGTGGCAAACACAAAATGGCTATAACTCAGTCAGTTTCACAGATATGGAGCCAAAATTTGGTGTGGAAGTAAAATAAACAAACATAAAAACATTTAAACAGTAACTGTAATAATAATACCCATGTTCATTTTAATTCACAAACCAGTTTGAAAAGTGTTGTCGTGCCTCCTTATCTGTAGCGCGAGCAGAGACCATGAGCAGCATCACAGGCTGCAGCATAATCATTTAATTGTCCTGACCATGAATGCACAAAACAACCCCTGGGCAACACATTAATTTGAACCCAACCAGATGCAACCCTTTGTTTCCTCGCTGCTTCGGACAAAGACCTGAACCCAGCCTGTTGGGTAAATCCAGGAAAAAGGTCGTAAAGCTGACCTCTCTGCAGGATGGATGAGGACCCGTCTCTGCAGAGAGAGGTGCCCCCTCACAAGCCTGACAGAGTTACAGTGCATTAAGGGTCGACGGTGTCAAAGGTCAAATTAAAAACGTCTTGGGGTCAACATCAGGAGCAGTGATTGTTCAGAGCATGAGCAGATAAACCTGAGCTCACAGAATTTACTGGAACAAAATTCAGATCTGTAAGGTGCTCCTCAGCTGTTTGGATCAGTTATAGTTTTGCTTGTTTGTTTTATTGGAGTTATGTCAACTATGAGCAGTCAATATCTTACCTGCAGGAGATCCTAATACAAGCAAAATACATAAAGTAATAAAACAACATGAGAGCACTTATTCTAATATTTATTTTCAGGACAAACATCATAAGAATTGTTTTTATGTTTTGTGCAGAATTTAGGAGAGATCTGATGTTTTGTGTGTGTGGGGGGGGCTTGAAGCGGTCACCTCATTTATTAAAGTAGATATGAGGCTTTTAAATCCTTCTTTTTCACTTTTGAGTCCCTCAGTTGGGGTATATAGAAAGGGGAACTGCAGTGTTTTGGCAAACATGTCAAGTTGTACCAATTGTCCGTAATTTACAGGGATTTTCCACCATTTTGCAGGTGTACAGACATGCAAATCTCACTGATTTGTTTCAAGTTTCAAAAACTCAGTTAACATGTCAGAGCCTGTAGGACGTTGAAAATACAGTAATAACTTAAAATAATCATCTTGGAACCCGCTCTGCTGCTATAAGTTCTCGTTTCCTTTTGTTTTGCGACAGAGTTTTTGCAAAAATTTCAGACTTTTAAAGTTTATTACACAGGTAAATGTCCAAAAAGGGTTGACATGTATGCTTTTGGTCTGAATTCCTCCTTATTGTAATTCCACAAGCCCCGCCCCTTTTTTGAGGTGAGTCTCAGATCAACTCGTTTTGAGGCTGTCTCTTTAAATCTAAATGAGGCGCATCACACCCCGCCCCCCCTCCAGCTTCCAGACAGGTTCATTCCAGTTTGATAGAGGGGTTCAGACTATACAGCTACGCAGAAACATTTTATTTACAAATGAATTAAAAGACGTCTGCACTTGTCCATCCAGCCTTACACGTTGGAGCCGGAGGACAAATTTAGACGATGAAATAGAAGTTGGTAAGTCCAGACCTTGTTTAACAGTTCTGTCACAAACAATTTGACAAAATAGTTCAGAAAACATCATAAAAATAGAGAAAACTGAACGAGAAAAAAGTATAACACAAACAGAATAAAGCAGCTAAACTAAATTCAACTTTTCTGCTCTTCTAGAGACTCCAAGTACAAGAAAATGCATTTAATGGCTAAAAAAGTGGATTTTTCAGGATATGTCCCTTTTAAAAGTTGCAGTTTCACCTCCAGCCTGGAGCCTTTCAGTGTGCAGGTTAAGTGTTCTCCCTGTGCATGCATGGGTTTTCTCCACGTACTCAGAGTCCACATGTCCAGGCTGTACCTGGCTCAGTGACCACTGGTTGCAGGCACCAGCTCTCCTGCATCCCTGCGCAGAAAAGAGGAAAATGTGAAAGAGATATTCTGTGGAACAAAATGGCTCAAAGCTGCTGGTTATCAACCTCATATTTCTATCATTTAGCAGCAGGTAAAGATGTTAGTCCTTGAAGTTGTGAAAGAGTTAGTGCTGCTCTAAAAACATCATGCTGACCACAGAGCAGCTCCAAGGCTTGAAAAATACAAAAGGATGTTTTTTTTCCTATCAGTAATGGTTGGTGCTTTCAGTCAAAAAAGAGCATTAAAGGATCTACTCTTACACCTCAGAGCCTGATACCTACAGGGTAAATCTGGAGCTCTTCAGAGTTGGAGTTGTTTTGGATCACAAAGATATTGTTTAGCCTTACCTGTTTGCCTTGTTAAATTTCTTTTTCTTGTCAGGAAAGTGCCACATTTCTCTGCCTCTCACAAAATAACACATGTAGGTGGTCACATGTAGTAACACAGTTTGAGACTTAAAAAAAAGTTGTATAAAACCATTTTTTGGTTCCTGGGGGAACTGTTAAATTACCTGAAATGCCACTTGAGTCAACATCAGGTGGAACTGAAAAATAAAAATTGAAAAAAAAAAAAAACTAGGTAGAGAAGTAGTGACCCCACAGACTCCTGCAGAATGCTTCTTATCTCTGCTTGAAGCAAACGGCACAAAGTTAAAATCACTGCTTCTCTCACAAAACACACAAATCTGTGGGCAGGGGTTTTGTGGGTCTGGAGGGGACAAAACTGCATTAACTGCAAAAAGGTCATAACTCTCACACAGGAGAAGCAGTTTATTTCATTTTTACTTTTCTGCTCGTACATGTGCATGATGTGTGAGAATCAAGAGCTTTTAAAAATATAAATATATACAGCCGTTCTAAAAATAAATCAGATAAAATTAAGTTGTTTTTCAGTCAATTGAGCAGTGAGGCATCATGTTTTCATGTTTCCCTGCTTCTCATTAACCTCTGCCAGCGACGTTTGATGGAGGCAAACTGTGGCCACGACCCGCCTCACCCAGCTCCTCTCTGTGGATCGGAGCAGAATAACGGCCGAGCCCAGAGCTTGACCCAGACGGATCGATGACGAGCTCAGGCCCATCGATCAGAAGACGAAGAGACCGTCGCTCAATGAGCACGAGCAGCAACAGCTTTTAGAGGCTGTGAAGAAGCTGACATGCATGTCTAAAGCGTGTACGGTTCTGGAAAATGGACCAAAAAAACTGGTTTCTTAATTGATGAGAAGGTACAAGATGGTGGATCAATAGCAATGATTCAACAGCTGCCAGAACCACCTTTCTCACTTAGGAACAAAACCTCCACACCTACACGCAACATTTCAGCCTGTTTGCTTTTTTCTTTCTTTTTTTTTCCAAAAAAGCCTGCTGTCTTTAAAAGCAAATCCATTTCTCCTCCACAAAGGAGTGGGGTTCACAACACAAACAGCTGACACTCAGCATTGTGCTGTGAGAGCTGAGCTAATGGGATGGACTTCTGCTCAGCGCTAATTAAAAGAAAGTTTGATCCGGATTGTAAAAAACTGCCCGCTTTTTTGTTTTATAGCAGACTTTACCACATTTCCTGACCAGTCCTCGAATCTTCACCCAACTGACTGAAACACAGCCAGCTTCTTTTAATCAGGAGTCTTTTAATTGTAATTTTAGACATTTTGCTGATAAAATATGTTAAAGTGAGTCTTTTTTGTTGTTTTTAGCTGAGCTGCCAGTCTCACATCCTGCTGCGTCTGCAAAAACTGAAAGTCAAAGGTTAAATAAGCTCTACTCTAAAACAACATATTTCAGTAAATCAGCTCAACTTTCACCTTCATGAGCGACTCATCAGATTAATGAGGAAAATATTTCAATATTTAACTTTGCAAGATGCTGCAGTATTTTTATACATTCAGTATTTTCCTTAAAGCACCTAAAGAAGGATGATGAAAAGACTTAATATTACAAAGCTCAAAACTTCTCCCTTTATTGTGTCTAAACTGTTGTTTAAAGCAAATTTTATTAAAAAAGTATTATTAAAAAAATAATTAATTGAAAAAAAAATCAAAAACAATTCAGGAAATTGTTTTCTGTATAAATCTGATTTTTAATCATCATCTAACGTTTTTCTTTTTATCAAAGACATCGTTTTGTTTGTAAATTAAACCTTTTCGAATGATTGAATGATTTATTTTTCTGATTAAAATTTCATTTTTATCTCAAAATATAACTGTGATTCTCATTTACAACCATTCAGAATGGATTTAAAATGTCTTGAAATCGATTTAAAAGAACAAACAAACAAACAAACAAATAAAGCGAATCAAATATCTGTTAGCCTCCATTTTATAACTAGCTGGGACGTCCTGACGTCACCATGCAGCCGATGTCGAAAACACCAAAACAAAGAGGAAACTACAAAAATATGACGTAAGAGAGATTCAAAGGTTTGGGCTCATTTGGGTTTTTACCCAATGAGTGAGCAAGGTTTGCAAAATGAAGAGGAAGCGCTTTGTAAACACAAACAGGCTCACGTGATCAGTTCTGAATGAAACATTTATTTTGAATCAAATCATGGCCCCAGAAGTCAAAATCAAATCGTGAGACAGAATATAACTATAATCTCTGCCATAGGGTCAGATTATTAACACAAATGACTAATAAGTGTTTATTTTTTCCTTTGATTTTTAATCCTCATTTAAAATGGAAGTAATTTTGAATTAATCAGGGTTTTATTCTGAAGGGTCAGATCACAGACAGACAGAAACAGTTCAGTCCTGAGGAGGGAAAAGAGAAAGAAAGAACGGCAGTGACGGCTGTGAAAGACCCAGAGAGAGAGAAAGAAAAGTGTTGCAGTGAGCCGAGCCGAGCCGAGCAGAGCCGGGCCGATGATTTGTGACTCTCTCCTGCGTTGCTGCCTCCAGGGCAGCATGAAAAGCCTCTTGATTGTTCCGAGCCGTAACTGGAGCTCCCAGCTTCTTGACATCATAGATTTATTTACATTTCAGCGCCTGGACCCCACTCAGGGAAAAAATGATGCAAGGCAGCCAGGGCATCAATATTTGGTAGTAGGGATGCTCTCCCCCCTCCTCCCCCCTCCTCCCCTCCTCTCTATTGTTTCATGACTTAATGCTGGTGATGCTGCAGTTTATTCTCTGCCTGCTCTCCCTCCAGTCCATGCTGGCATTTCTTTTTTTTATAGCATGAAGAAATGTCACTGGGAGTCTGAGAGTCTTTTTGTCCCTAATTAACTTTAACTAACACTTAATCAATGACTATTTAATGAACATGATTGCATTATCGTGTCTGGCTGAGCACCTTCTCGTCGTGGCACCCTGTGATTACGTTTCCAAAAAGCTCGGCCATCACTTTGTTTTTTTTAAGGCTTTGAGACATTTGCAGAGAACCCCCTGCTGAGGCAAATATTAGGCCAAATGTACAATCTAAAATGATAAATGGTCCTCAAGGATTTAATTTGTTCCTGCTCTGTAATTATAACAAATCAGCCAGTGAATGCCACATTCCCTCTCAGCTTTTGTAGAGCATTTCTGACTGTGTTCCTTTTTTTAAGCTTTACTCAAGTGCTGCCTTGCCTAAGAGACCCCACAGTAACGCTCACGTGGAAAGAGATCAATTTTAAAATCACTCACATTTTCCAAGACGCTCAGATGAAACACTACGAGCACAGTGGAACCTTTCAAACCGGTGACCTTTCTCCTCGGACCGTGGTAAGTGGCCGGCATCGACTGAGAGCCGGTCAGCAGGTGGACAAGTTCATGAGCTGTTTTTCCACCCAAAAATAAGAAAAGGCTAAAAAAGGAAAGTGAATGACACTCAGAGATCTGAGCAATAAGATTAGTTTCAGCTCTGACTGAGTCACATTTACTGACACATTTTCAAAATAAAAGTGATTTTAATCTCTTGAAAAATAACTTTAAATTATCTTATGTAATATGTATTGTTTTACACATATATCTAATAATACTCTCACATACAAAAATACATTGAAGTACACACTGTAAGTACATTTACACACATGTTCTGTGTAGATTTAACAACTTTTTACTATCATCAATAAAAAAATCACATTCATTCATTCTAATCATTCAAATTAATCTCACCATTATTTATTGGTCATTTAGTTTTTTATGCATGTAAATATAAACATATATTTATGTTTTAAACACATGTACACAACATACACACACACACACACACACACACACAAGCCCAGGTATTATTTGATTTTTTCTGTTATTCTTCTTTGTGTATTACTGGTTAGTGTTCATTAGTATCTGAAAATGTTTTTCATCTAAACACTTTTTTAAGATTATTAGTTAAATAGTTTTTAAATTATTGCATGTTTTGTATCTCTGTTTTTTATTGTTTCTGCCTAAACAACTTAAAAATAGAACCTTCCTCTAAAAGGATAAAGTCTCATTCTTTATTAATAAAGCTTCTTTGTAGAATTTCCGGCAGCAGGTTTTATTTTGTACTTTGATATTTAATAAGATCTATAAATGATAATATCTGTGAAACTAAAAAAAGTGTTCAGGAAACCCTACCTGTTTTTATTTTATCATGTTTCATTTTCTGACAAGTACATATGCTCCATACCTCTACACGATAACTTAAACGTGAGGAATTAATTAAAAATAAAATGTAGAAGCTGACCACAAGGTGTGTCCAAAACAGCTGGATCTGATCGTGCCGTGCTGAAGTGTGTGAGGGTTTCAAAGTTACGATGAACAAAAAGACAAATGTGGGATTTTTAAATCATTTCCTGAGTTTTAGGTTGAAAAAGGCAGCAGTTCAGGCAGAGCAGAAACATCCTGATGTAATAAACTTTATTAAAATGAGCAGCTGAACAACAAGAAACAGAAACTTTAATTATTACATGTTTATTTTATCCATATAAAATAGCATTTAGTTGTATTTAAGCTTGATGATCATGATGTTTTTGAATGAATTTCTGTCTCAATGACTGAACAGTGTTTTTTAATGCAGCTGACCCGTCTGCAGAGATTAGATATTTATTCCTGTTTGTAGATATTTATGCAGCCTGACAACTATAATGTTCATTTATTTCCAGAATCTGTACTTTTCTCATGCTTTTATTTGAGTAAGGTTTTATAAAAGTCCATTTAGTCATATTAAGCTAAAAGACAATAAAGTAAGTAAAGTAAGTAAAATTTTATTTACAAAGCTCCTTTCAGAAACAATTCACAAGGTGTACAATCATCAACAGCATAAAACAATATCAAAACATCAGAATAAAACATCAGTAAAACAAGACAGAAATTTCCATCCCAAAAATGGACAATAACAGCACTGAACACACACAATTAAAATATAAATATACTAAAGTAACAGGCTGGTACTACGCTCACTTTAAATCAACAAGGCCTAATTTATTTGAATGCTTGTTTAAAGAAGAGGGTTTTCAGACCCTTCTTAAAAGATAAATAAATAAAAACTGTAAATCTTCATCTAAACACAAAGAAGCACAACTTTTCATGATGAAATCCTAAAGGGTGTAACTTTAGGGGTTTTATTAATGTTATGTTATTAATTAATGTTTCCTGTGAGATTAATATTATTATTTGTGTCTGATGTGGAGTCTGCAGCTCGGACTATTTCCCAAAAAGAGAGCAGCAGGAGCAACATGTCGGAGCGAACAGATGACAGATATCTGAGAGCAGACGGCTCCCAGTCTTAAGTGGAGGAGCTGCAGCCTCTCTCCCACTTAGGATAGTGGGCTATTTAAGCCTGACAGCCATTAAATATGAATTAAAAACCACACAGGCCTCTTTGCCTTGGAAAATGTCGTTACATATCTTTATGTTGAATAAGCAGTTTGCAGGGCTCCCCTGGGGGCGAGGCTGGGAGTGCAGAGGAGAGGAGAGGACGGATGCAGGCAGAGATAGCAGAGTGGGGTGGGGGGGCAGATGGGTGGAGGACTGATTGGGGGTTGTGGGGTAAGAGGATGGCAGAACAAAAACAGAGAGTTTGGATGGCAACATGTAGGCATGGATGATGGAGAGAAAAATAACGAACGAGCAGGTCTAGAACGGATGGGGCCTAATAGCAGCTAAAATGGAATCTACATTACTGGTCCTAACTGAGTGCAGTACTTCAGGGGCTGGGCCCCGAAAAGAGCAAATAATAGCGAGGGCTTGAAGTGGTGCTTCAGTTTCTCTCCAGTAGATGAGGGAGATGTGTAGGGGGATATGAGATTGGTGGGGGGAAGGGAGTACTTCACAGAGATACAGGCTTTCTTAGTATTTTCATGGTTGTTAAAAATAATCAGAAGAGAAAAAAAGGTCAGCGTGTGCCGGGCGACTCGTTTTATTGCTGGGTGTTTACGGCCTGGCCCGGACGCTCAGGTTGTCAGGCTGTAATTACCCATACTGCACCTCTAAATTGTGACGCTATTGTTGAGAAAATAAAGACTTTATCATCAGTCTGTTTGTTCTTGAATACACCATTTGTTGGCCTAATAAAGCTAATTTCCCTGAAATGTATCTGATATACCCACACACAATATAGGTTTAATGACGTTATTTTCACAGACACACTCATGTTTGACCTACAGAATAAAGCTTCAGGAGGTAACCGCATGAAAAAAAAGATCATTAAATGTTCTTTATATGCCAAGATTTAATATTCAGTCAAACGCCTCCTGCCATAGTGTGACTTCAACAAAAGAGCTGCACCAGAGAACTGAACAGAAGCAATTGTTATTCCTCTGAACAGTTTTTTTTAAACGTGCTGCAATTTGACTTCAGTTTGCTGCTGGGCTCATTGTTTCTGGAGGAAACTAAGGAAAATCACATATTTCTACTGAGAAAGACTAAAAAACTGTTGGGAGAAAAGTGTCATTTATGAGAAATATATTTTATGGAGCTTTATGTTGTTTCTTATTAGAACATCTCTCGCTTTGATTTATTTTGTGAAGCTCAGAACTCGCAGGAAAATCACCAAAACACACAGCCAGTAAAATATCTCAAAGTGATAATTGAGTAGAAGTACAAGTATCTTACCAACATTACTTTGATAAAAGTTAGTCTTCTCTGAGAATAAAATGTACTTATTAGGAGTGCAACTGTCTGGAACAATACATAGATTTTTAACATTTATTTTATCATCTTGTCTTCTGAAGATGCTCTGTGTTGAAGGATCAGTGGATCTGTGTTCAACTACTCCACCTA
>JARVJO010000305.1:2409902-2426174 GCA_031762555.1 Cynodonichthys magdalenae
TGTGAGGTTAGTTTAGAGTCAGGTACCTGTGAGGTTAGTTTAGGGTCAGGTACCTGTGAGGTTAGTTTAGGGTCAGGTACCTGTGAGGTTAGGTTTGGGGTCAGGTACCTATGAGGTTAGTTTAGAGTCAGGTACCTGTGAGGTTAGTTTAGAGTCAGGTACCTGTGAGGTTAGTTTAGAGTCAGGTACCTGTGAGGTTAGTTTAGAGTCAGGTACCTGTGAGGTTAGTTTAGGGTCAGGTACCTGTGAGGTTAGTTTAGGGTCAGGACCAGTAAATGAATAGAAGTCAATGCAAAGTCCTTATGAGGATAGAAGAACAAACGTGTGTGTCTGTGTTGTAACTGGTTGTATTTCAGTGCTGCTGTTTGTATTTTACTCATTTAGGGACTTTCCTGGTTAAAAAGATTTGAATTAATGAATAAAGGTTAAACTATATTATCCTTACATTAGAATCTACGGAAGTCCTGAAAGGCAACATAATAAAATAAATAATAATAATAATAAACTGAAGATTAAAAGCTCATTAGTTCTGACCTTTTTTTACTTTAGTTTATAGCAGATAGCTAAAAAAAAAAATCTCAATTCTGAAAGAAGGGAAAAATATTTTGAACCCAAGACAAGAAAAAACAACAACAAAAGAAACAATATATTATATATTGGGTTTATATCATATAAAGAAAATGTCTAAATAAAAAATATTATTATGTTTTACCACACAATAAATTTTTTTATTGCATACGTGTGCAAAGTTCTTTATGATTGTTGTACATAAGGCCAACAGTAACAAAGATTATTCTATTTTTTTCTAATTTTATTTATATTAACTTTATTATGTTAACTAGTTATTAACCCTTTGTTGGCAAATAAATGTAGAAATATTTTTTGGATTATATGTATTCCCATTTTTATTAATAGACTATTATTTGTTCATTAGAATCTTTCCTATATTTAACCAGGAAGGTCTAACTGAGTTAGACTGAGTTTTATTCAAAAAAAAAAAATAATAATAAAAGAAAAATTTGAGTTCAAATTAAATTATATGGAAGATGTACAGAATGAGGTTATTTAACAACCTTTCTGTGCAGTTTTTAAGAGTTTCAATAAAATCTAAAGTATCTTCCTAAATATGAATGATAAATCCAAAATGAATTATGTGTTTAAATGTTTGCGTTATGATTTCCTGTTCTCGGCTATATTTCCTTGTTTACTTTGAGCAGAGGAGACGAAGCAGAGAGATCAGCCGTCAGCTCCAGTTTTGATTAGTGGATTGGCAGAAGCATAAATGTCTGATAAACGGTTTTCTGTGAGGATCGTAGGCGGCTGAAGAAATGAGCAGAAAGACAGAAAAGCAGCTCGACGGCAGCAGCCACTGATTGTTGCCGTATTGACTCTGTGATTGGTCGATCTGGAGCGTTAATCTGCCGCCATCACGGCGTCCTGAGCCTCGTGGAAAAACAAAAACGGCTTTGCATTAAATATTATTTTTTAACACGACCCGTGTATCTGAGTCAGGCTGACAGATTTGTGACGAGACCAGTCGGACTGTTTTTGTCCATTTTGAACAAATCCCGATCCGTTGGGTCCCGTCTCTAACGTGCAGCAAAGACTTCCACACAGAGGTGCACGGCTTCACTTGCACTCTCCTTTTTCCTTCATTGCTCTATTTTGTGAGTTTGTGTGTGTGTGTGTGTGTGTGTGTGTGTGCTTTCACTCCTGTCAGTCCACTTAAGGGCCTTTGGTTTCAGAGGAGGCCATTGTATTTCCTCCATCGCCTAGCAACCATCACCAAGGCCAGCGGTCCATTGTTGCGGAGGCTGAGCACCTGAATTGCCTGCTGCCTGTTTCTACTTTTCAAAATTGTACTGTAATTTCACAAAGTGGTGTTTCAGCATTAGAGAGAAGCAGCCTTGCTCCAAATTGGAGGGCTATGAAAATTGGGGTAAGCTTCATTTGGTGGTTTCGCATCCATTTGTTCAGAAAAAGCCACAAAAACGGCAGAGAAGATGCTGAAAGGATAAAACACAAACACTTATTGATTCATATAGGCTGCTCCACCTATACTGTGTGTGTGCAGTGTGTGTGTTGGAGTGTGTGTAAACACCACAAACTGGCAGATTTAGCTGCTCATAGTTTAGTGAAATGTACTTTATGGACTGACAGGGATGAAAATGCAGAAGGACAGACAGACAAAGACCGGGGAGAGGGAAAAATGGAGAAAATAGAATAAGATATGAACATGTAGTGGGCGGGATTTTGGTGCAGAAAAGGTTTATGGGCTCGATTTTTCTCAGTGACGTCACTTTTACACAGTTTCCTTGAATAGCACCTGTGTGCACGGGGGCTGTCTGTCTGTCAGTCCTGAGTAAAAACATAACCCGTGGCAGCAAAAACATATCTGTCAGTGTTCTCCGCTGGCCAGCCGAGACAGACAGAGGCCGCCGCTGACTCAGAGGTCCTCGCAGGTTACAGACCGGCCCCTCAACTCCAAACCTTTTTAGCATCGTGTCAAGCCAGCGTATCAAACATTTTTTTAAATATATTTTTTCTTTTTTCCTCAAAGAGTTGCTGAAAATTGTCCTTTTTTTTGTTCGCCTGCAATCGACCCTCGCGTGGATGACCCCAGGTGTCTAATTCAAAGACGGTAAGTGGAAACAATTTTACCATCAGTCAAATCTGTCTGCACTTTACATTTGTTCTGCTTTCTTCTGTGAGAAGATCTGTCGCCTTTTAAACAGCCTCAAAGCCTCTCCTGTCATTTTCACCACTTTAGATCTGCACCAAATAAACATGATTCATGTTTTTATTCCTGTCACCCATCTGTCACTCACTTAAAAAAATATATATTTATTTTATTTTTTGTGCAACAGGTCCCGTCTGTCTGCATCGCTTTTTTTGTGTTTTTTTAAATCAAAACGACTGTAAAATCAACAGATGCAACAACCAGACAAATCTGATTTTATGGATTTAGATAGAGCTGCACATAACAAAAAGGATGCATGCTTAAAACTGACAGATACACCAGCTACATTCAGATGCAAAGAAAAGTCTGCACACACCCATGCACATCGGGTTTCACTGTGTTCACACACACACACACACACACACACACACACACTCAGTGTGATGAGATGGCAGCACTGTTGTCTGATGAGCGATCAGGTTTCTGTAAAATCCTTCAGATTTTTCCAATCAGTATTTAAATTCACAACATTTTATTGTTTGGTTCAAAGACATTTATACCACAAAATAAATAAATAAATTTTAAAAAGCACAGGCAACATGTAGAATGCATTAATTATTAGATTTGTTAAGACTTTTTTTCGAGTTGGAGACAAACGAGCTGATCCTGCTCCAACAGCAAAGACAAGAAAATAAATGAATCCCATGTTTCTGACGTGATCAGTGTCAGGATTCAAACATTTAAGGTTGATGTTTTGGTAAAAAGCTTTAAAGAGTAACAAGGCAGTTTATTTCATCCATCACACAATAGTGCATGAATCGATCAGGGCTGTGAAAGTAATAAAATGGCAACGTGCCAATAAGAAACACTGACTCTGTGCTCACAGACTGCCTCAAACCTTAATATTAATGTTAAACGATTGTTTATCAAGAGGTTCAGTTAAATAAACTCAGGTGTTTTTCAAATGCTGGGAATCATAAAGAAAAGCAAAAAGCTTCTCATCTAAAAAGCTTTTATCTTGTAAAAATCAGTTCAAACTGATGTTAGGTGAAACAAAAACCCAGTTTGGTTGATCTATTTAAGTCTTAAGTTGCACATAGTTTTGTTTTCTTTGTGTTTATGTTAAAAATATGATGACAATATAAAGAAAAGCAACAAATATTGTTTTATGTTTTGTGGAGAAATTAGACTAAAAGCTTGGAGCATTATTAAATATCTTAAAGTTGCTTTAAATTTGTGTCAATTTGATAAAAACAGAATGACTGAGCTGTTAAAACGTGAGCAAACAGTGCAGATTTACTGACGTTCATGTTAAAAAAGCTGCGGAGAAGAAATCTTTTCTTTTCTAGAAACGACTGCGAGCTGAAAGAAAGGTTCGGAATCACATCGCGGCTCGTCAGCTGCTGTTTCCTTTCTGTTCCAGCCTGCAGGGTGGTCCGCCGCCTCATGGGTTTGTCTCATCAGATGACCCTGATGCTGACCCCTGACCTCTGAGCGTTCGTCCTTCCTGCAGAACATCATGCCCCTCTTCACCCTGAACCCTCCACAGGTCCAGGCCCACCTCTGAAGATGGTCTAAAGGTGAGCTGGGATTTTATTTTTACTCACCCAAAAACAGCAGATAAAATAAAATTCTTCAGTTAAACAGGGAATTTATGAAGGACCTGCAGGAACAAACGCTTTTATTTTGAAATGCTTCCAACTCACAGGTTACATCTGTTAGATCTGTTCGAGCACAAGGAGAAGGCTGCTCAGCTCTGCCAGTTCTGCAGCGGAGCCGCAGGCCGTGGCCTTCAGCCCGAGCATGAGCGGAAGGAGAGGCCACCGGGATTTTCCTAAAAGCTGCCAGTCCTGAGACCCCCATCAGCTCAAGGAGGCCACCTTGAGTCCAGCTCTCAGCTGAGCAGAGGGACGACTCCTTCACTTCTGTGATTTAAGACAGCGAGTCCAGAGCAGAGTGGAAGACTAGTGATTTTGTTGTTTTACGGTGAAACTAACAACAAGTCATTGTCTCCCTCGCTGCTTCGAGGCACGAGCTGCAGCTGCAGCTCAGTGTTTGAGGACCGGAGGAGCTCCAACGTCCCCCTGGAGCAGCAACCAATCAAACGGTCCTTTCAGGTAAAAGTCAAGTCCTCCTGTTTCCCTCCAGGCCAGCTGAGCCGGGAGGCTCGACTTCATCACATCCAGACAGATGCTAAATGTTTTAGTTTTTTTTTTATAACCTTTTCAGTTTAAATTCAATTTAAAAAAAGCTTGTGTTTTGAGCCACCTGACTGATTAAATTAAATGTATTTTCTGTCTTTCACTTGCTTGTTGGTAAAATTTTCAGTTTATTTGTTTAATTGATTTCATTTAATCATCACCTCTGTTAATCTTATCTGTGCTGTAAACAGAACTGCAGCTCGTCTGAGAAACTGCTTCAAAATATTGAGCCGTCACAGATAATCTGATGACCTAAAAGATGGGATTGATTTGTCCCGCAGGGAGCAGATCTGATTCTCATGCAGGTTATTTCATTTCGTTTTTATTACTTCACCTTTTGGCTTTTTATTTTAGTTGTTTTTAGAAAGGAAGGTGGAAAAGAAGAAAGAAGCATTTTAGACGTCTGGCTTTCAGCCCCGTTTATTGATGAAGTTCATGTGAGACAGTTCAGTTTGGGTCTTGGACCGAAGCATCAGGTTCACTGAGGAGGCAGCAGGGCTTTGGACTGGTCCATCATGTCCTGCAGGAACTTCTCCATCATGTCAGCCAGAGGTTTGACCTGGGTTTGGAGGCTGTCTGTCAGGGGCTTCACGTGCTCCTCGATGTTGCTGAAGTAGGGTTTGACCTGCTCTTGCAGCTTGCTGGCCTCGGCCTGGACCGTCTCCATCAGAGGCTGGATCCTGGTCCTGCTGTCCTCCATGTAGGTCCTGTTAGACACAGGAAAACATATTAATGCTAAAAATATAACCAAACCTGTAAAAACTGTGGCAGAGTACATAAATGTTATGTTTTTAATGTTTGTTGTCATATTTCTTATATTTCTAAAGACAGTTTGTTCATTTTGGAATCTTTAAAACATATTTGATGTTCTTGTTTTCCTTAAATAAACTGTAGCAGGTGGAATTATATTAAGAAATAAAAATAAAGTTGTGTTTTAAATTTGGAAATTGACTGTTTTATGATATTTTTGGACACCTTTTAGATCAGTAGGCAACATTTTAGGAGTGCAACAATCCATGTATCTGTATGGAACCATTCAATACACACTATGTATGGAACAATACAGATTTTTAACATTTATTTTATCAGCTTGTCTTCTGAAGAAGCTCTGTGTTGAAGGATCAGTGGATCTGTGTTCGACTACTCCACCTAGGCTGCATTGTTGAGCACAGATCCACTGAGAAACTTGCTGTTTCAACAACATTTCATTTAAAAACTGGACTTTTGAGGTTAAACAAATGTTTAAAATTAATTTTAATAAATTACAAGTTGAGAAATGCATGGACACTTCTCTTTTTGTAACCGTGACATAAAAATATTGAACCGAATCATGAATTTTCTGTATTGTTGCACCTCTATTATTTATATCTTCACTTATTAGACACAAAACACAGCAACCATCACAAGGTGTTCACTTTTACCTTTATCTAACCAAGTTTTAAAATCTGATGTCCAGCCAAAAACAAAAACTCTTTTTGTTTTTTTGAGACAGATATTCTAGAACGTGTAAAATTATTTATCTTGTTAACCTGGAAATTTGACTCATATTAAGAGAAAAATCTGCCAATGGAGTAAGACAATTTAATTTAATTTGACTCAATTTGTTTTTATTTCAAGAATCTTACCAAGTGCAAATGTCTTACTCTATTGGCAGATTTTTTTCTTAATATGAGTCAAACTTCCAGGTTAACAAGATAAATAGTCTTACATGTTCTGTTCCTGTTTAATAAATCAGTCTCAAAAAAGATCAAAAAGATTTTTTTTTTGGTTGGATACAAGATTTTCAAACTTGGTTAAATGGATAGTTGTTGCAGTGTGTTTTCTCCATCAAAATGGATTTTGAACAATATTAAATATATTCAAAAACTAGTTAAAATAGTGAAATTGGAAGAATTATTCATCCATAAGACATCTTTATTTTAACATTGACACACCAAGTTGTTTCTTAATGAGGTTTGTTTGACATTCCGTCCTACCTCCTTCCCAAAAAAAAAAAAAATAAAAAGAACTCTGTCTTTTTTTTTGTAGTTTATCTTGAAAAGAGCATAAAGAGTTTCACTGTCAGCACACTATCTCATAAAACCCAGAACTTCTCTCTTACTGAGCAGCGTTGGTCATCTCAATAGCCTTCATCCTCTCCACCATGTCCTGCGTTGCAGAGGACAAGCTGGTGGACATGTCCTTGAAGAGCTGGCTGATCTTGTCCACGTCAGACTGGACATCCCGCCTCACCAGCGTCCTCGCCTCTGAGCCTGGGAATAAAGCAAACTCCATTTAAGTTCACACATGAATAAAGATCAAACCTCTGCTCTTATTTCTAAATATTCAGGCTTTTATTTTGGTCTAAAACCTGCAAAGTCTTGCAAAAGTCTCTAAAATGTCAGTAACAAGTAATATAAATTAAACAGTGGAACTAAAACAAATGTGCTTTTTATGTTTTAAGCGGAGGTCTTACTGTAGGCAAAAGCCAGAAGAACAAAGAGAGCGGCAACAAGGGAGAATTTCATGGCTGCAGATGATCAAAACCGACCTGAAAACAGATAAAAGGTCAGTAAAATCTCACTAAAATGAGCTGAAATTAAAACTAAATAACAAAACTTTTAAAATGTGTTTTTTCCTGACAATCCAGCAAAGGTCAGCTTGTTTTCCTGCAGCAGACAGAGACTCACCTGAACTCCTGGGGTTCCTGGAGGTGATGGTGACCGCTGACAGAAAGTCTGAGGATTTTATAGCCACAGAGGATGAGTTAATCACATCTGCTCCGGGTTTCATCACTTCCACGAAGAAGAAGTAACATTAAAAGGTCAGAAAAGGCTCTGTGCTGGCTGAACCTTGACGCTTGCTGTCCGTGACAAGAAAGATACAAAGTCCGCTCAGAGAGTGACACGAGTTGAAAACAAATTATTCACCTCCACGTCTGACTTCAGAGACGTAGGAATATTATCCTCAGAATGTGAAGATTTTCTTTTTGGATACTTTAGAAATAAACATCTACATGCTTTAATGTAGCTTCTTTATAAACCCTTATTCTGAAAAAAATTAATAAACTGGGAGAGTGTATGAAATGTAAATGAAAACAGAATGCAATGATTTGCAAAAACATGAAACTAAGAAACTGTACTCATTTTGGGGGTTGAAAACAAGATATATATATTAAATTTGAAGGCAATAAACCGTTGTTTCAGGGTGACACAACCATCTGTAAACATTCAGGACCTGAGGGGGAGTTTTTGGAGGGAATGTTGTCCCATGATGTAAGATTCTTACTACAACAGTCACATGTCCTCTAACCACACACAAAGACTGTTTTACAAAATAATTACCTTTATGTATTTCAGCAAACTAAACATCTAATTTTTTACACACCAAGCAGTCTGTTCAATGATCAGAAATCCCCCGTTTGGCCCGACCTGAGCTCTTACAGGTAGGTCCACTCACAGGAGTGTCTTTGATGAGACAATGTTTATTAACTGATGACAAAGTCTAAGATCCCGTCTCCTATCAGCAGTTACATAACAATCTGCAGCAGCTGCTGATAAACTCGTCACAGAGAAGAAACACTTCCAGCTGAACTTATCTTTGTTTCCAAGAATGTTTGATCAACTAATGGCTCTTGCAATATTTCAAATGTGTTTTTAGTGTATAAATGCATTTTTCTCCCCTCCTCTGTTGCAGCAGTAGTTATCGCCATGGCAACCATCATATGTCTGTTTTTATTTTTTTTTTTAAGTCCTGATGTTGTGCTGCTCTCATTCATGAACAATAATAAAGTGATAACAAAGAAAATCTCTGGCTGACTTCTTTGAGAAGCTGCTGTCAGCTGAGTGAGGATGTTTCTGGTTTTCACTCTTTGCAAGTCTGCGATGCCTTGCAATGTTTTAAATACACATTTGAACTGTAACTGTCCGGTGTCAGTAAAACTATAATCCTAAACTATACTTGGCTTCTGCATCAGGAGGCAGCTCAGGTGGTCAGTGCCTCCTGGGCGCCTCCTTCTGGACGTCCCACTAAGAGGAGACCCCAGGGCAGGCGCAGAACTTGCTGGAGGATATTTACTGTATTTTCTCTCTGGCCCGAGGATACAAAAAAAATCCCTCAAGAGGATCTCTCTGCTGAATGTTGCTGAGGAGAGACAGGTCTGGGTTTCCATCCTTGACCTGTTTCCTTCACAATGTGACCACATATGTGTTAAATCCATCCATGGATCCAATCCACCCATCCATTATATTTTACCCACTTCTTCCTTTCAGGGTCACGGGGGTCAATATGGTGCCCATATCCAGCAGTTACAGTGCGAGGGGCTAGGTACACCCTGGACAGGTCACAAGTCCTTTGCAGGGCTGTTTTCAACAAACCTTGTGTGTGTGTGGGTGGGTTGTTTTTGTGATTTCATGTAATACTGTTAAAACTAAATTAATAAAATATAAACTGTATAGAAATAAACTGTAATAAACTAAATTATTTAAAAGAAACATGACCACAAAGTAGGATTTAATTAAAGGTCTTTTTTTTAGTCTTACATATCCTGTCCACTAGATGGCGGTAATGTGTTTTCTTTGTCATTCGAACTATCTGAAAGAAGAACAACAAATCAATCGCTCACGCGCAGAGACATCATGGCGGACGTGTTGGATCTTCATGAGGCGGGAGGCGAGGACTTTCCTATGGATGAGGATGGTGATGGTATTATTAATAGTTCACAATATATTTATTGTTAAGTGCTACGTATCCCAGTGTACAATTTATATTTAAATGCCAAAATTTACATGGCTAAATGGGCAAAATATACCTATGCGAGTATTCACAGGCCCGAGCTAATGCGCTAGCACTGAGCTAACTATCCCGATTCTTAAGCTCTGTCCGTGTTAGCAGCTCAACTAGGCCGTTGCTATAGACATCTTTAAAGATTAAAGTATGTCTTTAGTTTTAAAAGTAGTTTTTAAAACCTCATTTCCCTCCAGATAATGTTCCAACCTTTACTTGGACTGTTAACCCGCTAGCTAATAGCTAACTGTTGTCCTTACCTTAGCCGTTAGCAACTATTGGAAGTGATGGCTTTTCTATGCGGTGCTTACATTATTTTGATTAGGTGCGTAAAACAGCACGAATTGCAGTGTTTTATTGAAATATTAAACATGTTAATGTTAAAAATAGTGAATATCCAGGTTAGCCTTACATGAATGAATACCTCCATTTCCCTAATGGGCATGTGTTTGTATTGTGCTCTTTTTGTCAACTTGAAAATGTTTAAGAAGCTGGTAGACGGCCTTCTTAAAAGACCTTGTGTTAATACATATATATATATTTTTAGTAAAGGCTTTAGTAGGAGTGAAATAATAGAAGATGGTTTCATTAATATTGGCACAGAATGCAAAATTTACATATGAACGGGGACACATTTTAAAGTAAAAAATTTAAATAAATGCGTAACTTTATGGAGTCTGTGAACATCCTGTACTGAGAGTTCACACTTTTTGCCCAGTATCTGATTTTTGGTATCAGCACTAAAACAATAACAATTACTTTCTGTTGTTATCTGTTAAGCTTGCAGACTGTGCATACCTGTATTTTCATTTTCTGACTTTATCTTTCTGTCTTCAGAGAGCATCCACAAGTTAAAAGAGAAAGCTAAAAAGAGAAAAGGACGAGGCTTTGGCTTAGGTAAGTTACTTTTTTGTGTTCTTTATGTCCTCTACTTGAATCTTAAAGAGCTGAATGGTTGAATATTTAGTGAGGTTTTAATGCTTGGCAATGTTTATGGGTTTTAGAGGAGGGACCCAGGTCCAGAGCTAAAGAAGACTATGATACCGTGGAACAAGATGGGGATGAGCCGGGTCCTCAAAGATGTAAGTCCCAAATTTGTTCTAAACATTTTTTTTTAGTGTAAATTGTCAAATTAAGGGATGGTTTTGTAAAAACACTTTAGGGATATATGTCATGTCAAATCACTGTTATCAGCATTGTTGATTGCTGTCACTGATTTATTCAGTTTGATTTTGAACAAATTCATTGCTAATGTTATCTTTTCCAAATATATTGCAGAACATTCGCTAAACCTTTTAAACCTCAAATATTGCCTTCAAAAAGTAATCATTTGTGATCTCATTGTTCCTCCACATAATTTGATGCTGGCTAATGAGCTTTTATCCTCACTGCATCAAACTCTTACTTATTAAAGCAAACTGCAATATTTAACATTTTACAATGAGTGGCGTTAAATATAGTTTAACAATGTTCTAGGTAAAGCTTGGAGGTCATCAAGATTCTAATTAAATGCTTAAAGTTAAAAATTAAATGAGGCTTTTTCTGTGCTGCAGCTGTGGAGGGCTGGATCCTGTTTGTGACTGGTGTGCATGAGGAGGCCACAGAAGAAGACATCCATGACAAGTTTTCAGAGTTTGGCGAAATCAAAAACCTGCATCTGAACCTTGACCGTAGAACGGGTTACTTGAAGGTGAGGACAGGTTGTCTGTGTTTTACTGACAAATACATTTCTGTAACATTCTCATTTTATGTTACTTTTTTCAGTTTCACATTTGATAGAATAAGATTCCTAAAGACCCTCTCAGGATCCAAGTTTGGGTTATTATCTCAACTTTAAGAACTACTAATGTTGCTGGCTGTATGGCTGTATTTTTATTTAGGTTGTGCAAGTAGATAAGTAGTAAATTTTTATTTTGTATTCATCGGCCACATGGTGGCAGCATTGTTTTAGTTATGAAGACTAAACTCAAGTCTTTTAGTTTACAGCTATCCATTTGCATTGCAGGTTTGCTATGTATTGAACAGGATTGTGCATTATTGGTTACCTTTAAATCTAAATGACATAACATTTATACTTTATCAAATGTTATTTATGTTATTTATCATATAATGTGGTAGTGCTTATGGGTCAAAACTTTATACCCTTCCGCATTGCCTTGTGGGGAAAAAAATTCTGTGTTTTGTGGGAATTCTCACTTTATTTCAAGAAACAAACTCCAGATGTGTTTTTTTTCTAATAATCTGTGTGATGTTGTGGCGTTTGTTCATAGGGCTATGCGCTGGTGGAATATGAGACATACAAAGAGGCACAGGCAGCCATGGAAGGGCTCAATGGTCAGGAACTGATGGGTCAGACCATCAGCGTAGACTGGGCATTCGTCAGAGGACCCCCTAAGAACAAAAGGAGGTGAGGCTATTGCATTTGTTGTCTCATCCAATTTTGTATACACAACTTCAAAATAGGTAAAAAAAATAATAAACACGCTTAAATTATTTATTTATTCTTAAATCTCTTCACCCTAGATGTTTGTGAGGCAGCCAAATATCTTGCTAATAGTTTTTTTTTTTTTTTGACAGTCTACATTTCCTTTTGTACAGTAATTTTGTGTTTTATTACAGGGGTGGCGGGCGAAGGCGTAGCAGAAGTCCAGACAGAAGACGGCGTTGAGTGGAAGTGGCATCTTTCGCATCTCATGACAAGGCAGTTTCATAAAAGTTAAACGTGGATTTTTTTGGGTACATTATTTACCATAAGTACCTGCTACATGCAGCAACTTTTACTGAAATAAGGAATTATTAAAAAAAAAAGAATTTGGTTTAACACTTAAATATAAAATGTGTGGAACTGTTAGTGAAACTTTGTGTAACACTCAACACCTACGTGTTGGTTGTGCATGTTTATAGTGTTCCTTCAAATGTTTGAGTTTGTATTTTATGATGTGTTTTGCGTTTTTATAATCTAGGGAACAATAAAGTTTTTAAAGAGGAAATGTGTGTCATGCTGTGCTTTAATTAGTATAATTCATGTGACGTAGAGTTGACATCATTCAGGATGATCTCACCCACTCTATTGTGACCGGCTATTTTTTCAACCCCAAAACACCTGTCACTCTGGCCCTGTGTCTCACTCATTGGCTTGTTGAACAACCTCCTGCTCTGTTTTTTTTTTTTTTTTTCCAGCAGCCAATTGGCGAGTGAATGTTTCGCACTCTGTTCTCATTTGGTGTTTACCCTGCTGGGTAAAATCAGTCAAAGTCTTTGGACCTTCCTATTGGTTTTTTGCCCGTGGCTTTGAAGGTAGCCTGAGCCTGTGATTGGTCCAGCCTTCTCAGGGGGCGGGTTTAGTGTTCGGGTTGACGTTGTTGTTATAAGTGGTGTAGAAATTACTTTGTCGGTGGTGGTCCGGATTGAGATCCTGTGCTGAGTGTTGCATGTGAGCATGATTAAAAGTTAGAAATCGCTCATTTTGGATACGTATATTCTGCTTACAAGTTGGTACTCCCTCGGAAACTTAACGGGACAATGAGGAGAATATCTGCGAGGCCTTTGAAGGTAAGCAGTAAAAGGATACCCCTGCTTCTACTAGCTAGCTTTAGCTAACGTTAGCTTCTGATTAGCCAGGCTGAAGCTAACGATAGCTAGAGCACACGGTTCGGTCTATTAAGTATTATTTTTTCTATCACTCCTCAGTGACCATCACCTTCATGCACAGATGTTGTAAATAATTAAACTATATGTATTAATTTAAGGGCAAATAAAGTTCGGTGGTTATGTGAGCATCTGCGTCTGAACGCCTCAAATACGTTTATGTAAGCATGTGTATTGTTCGTTGCCTCTTAAAGGGTAGGCATAATAAAAGCCTCTCATCAATATTTAGGACACGCATATGCAGCTGCATTCGTTTGCAGTTTGGTTTCTGGACATTAGATGTACAAAATATCGAGAATAGCTGAAGAGATCACATTATTTTCTCACTTTCGTTCAACTTCTAACAGATTTAATATAAATGCCGTAACTTATCTCTCTGTAAAGAGTCTGTAGTCACGATCCAGAACATCGAGGTCGGTTTGTATTTAAGGTGCAGGTGTGATGTAACGTTTATTTAAAGCACCAGCTTAGCGGGAAATTACCAGTGTTTACAACTACTCACGTGTATTTCCTAACCTACAACTCGAACGAGTCTCGTGAAGTCGACTTGATGAGCCCCCCTTGCTGCCAATCATGATGGGGGAGACCCTCCTGGTCCCCGAGTTCACTGCGTCGTGCTCAGTCTGAAGCCACCACCGGGTCATTTTCTATCTCCTCCAGCAAAGCCACGATGGGAGAGTGTTGAGTTACGCTTTGCCCTGAATTATTCACATCTTGTAGTTGTGGAGGCTTTTGTTTGGTGAGACATTGGGGTTGATAGTCAACAAAACAAGTGGGGCAGTGATAAATAAGGTTGTTTTTTTTTATTGGGGCTATTGCTGAACTCATGCATCATCAAAAATGACTCATTATCTTCATTTTAGACGGTTTATTGAAGAAGTTTTGTAGAACTGCGGCTGCAATTCTGCCACATACTGTAAGACTTATAATTAAAGTTGTAACAAGACACGTATTTCATGAAAACGGACAATACTTTATGGAAAAACAATTTTTTTCCCCACAAATTCAACTGAAACAAAACAAAATCAAGTTTGTGTTTGACCTTTGAGGAATAACTCTTAAGTGTATTTATTAGTGAAAACTTTTGCTTTTGTATTGATGCTGTTGGTAAAACCTCACACAACCTGTTTCCAGTGACACAGAACCAAACTGATATCATTGTATTTGTTTGGCAAGCTGCTTCTGTTATGTTTTCTATGAGCCATTTGAATTTGTGGCTCCTGATGTAAATTTGTGGTTCACATATTTCCAGCACATCAAACAGAAATCTCCACTAGTATTGTTTAGTTCGCAGTCCCAGTAACACCAGCTGAAAATGGCAGGAAGTTTGATTTTCTTTTTAAATGGGAACAGAAATCGTTTTAACTCTTGTGTAAAAGGTTTGTTATGGTTCAGAAGTTGCAAGGCCTCATTTGAACTGTTTACTGTGAGACATTGGAGCAGACAAACTAGCTGCTACTTCCGCTGCTGTGGAATACCTGCTCACTGAAGAGGTCATGTAAAATAGAACATCTCTTGCCTATTAATTTTCACAACCTAAATTTTCAATTTGTGCTACACATTTTTGCACTAAATCATTTTGGTGGTGAGAAACTACTGTAACCATGCTGCTACTGCGACACACAGGGTATGAAAATTTAAATATGTCTCTTACTGGGTTCTCCAAACAGCTGCCCGCTCTGTGTTTGTGCCACGGATCCAGTGTCACTTACCGAGCCAAGCCCATTTGACCATTGAGCGATTCCCTTAGGATCTCTAAAGCATGGTCAGATTAATAAGTAAGTGGCTGAGAGCTTCTTCAGGTTAGTAGGACAGTCGTGAGATTTTTTTGACAAGTTGGTCTCAATGTGAAGTCGGAACAGGCATGAACTTGTCCTAAAACCTGCTTTTTAAGATTTTCTAAATGTCAAAATAAATGATGAAATCACACAGATACAATTTTCTACGTATCTGCGAATGTCAAAATGATAAAGACGGGGTCAGATGAGATAGAAAAGCAGAAAGAACCTCAAGTAATCACACAGAGTGAGGAGGAGATCAGTGTGTGCCTTGTTCCGGAGAGTTCTGTGTGTCCACACAGCAACTTTTAGTTCTCTTACACCTTGTTCTTGAATGTGGGGCTGGTTGCCTGCCGTCGGTTCTTTTCACCCATCCCACAGCTTGTGCCCTGGGTGAAACTTGGAACCAAACATTTACCTGGGCACCAGCTGCTGGTTAACTGTGAACAGGTGCTGGGATTACATCTGCACTGAATGATGTCTCTTTAAATAATCAAATCAATGCACAGCAGAAGCACATTGACTCAGTTGTCATTCAACATAAGTGGAACTATAGTGAGAATGGACCGGCGTTGCTTTTTACAGAATTGAAACAAAAATGTAAAAAAAAATCATCACATAATTATGTTTTATTCTTGTTTTATTTCAAAACAGAATGCTATTGCTGATACTTTACCTGCTTGAAATATTAATACAATAATAATAATAATACAAAAAAATAAATCATTTAGTTATTTTAATTACCAGTTACAGAAGGCCCAGTCACACTATAATATTTTAGACAGCTTGTGCCAACTTATGAAAATAAAGTTTCCACTATATTACTAATAAAAGTTCGATATTTGATCACTTTGTTAGTATTGCAGTAAGGGTGCACTGATAAATCAGCCGGCTGATTTATTGTGCTGATTTCCTTAATTTTGTGAGATCGGAAAATATCTTCTCTACCTCCACAAAGATCTGAAAATCAATCACTGTCCTCTTTTGCTCTGCTGTGAGCACTACCTAATGTCCATTTAAAACAAGCTTGTATTGTTCAATGTATTTCACTAAAATAAGATTGTAACATTGAAGTTGTATTGTGACCTTATAACATCTGACAGTGTCAGCTGTGTAAAGAATCAGTTAGAGCTGGGCGATATGGCCTAAAATCAATATTGCGATATATTGAGCAGTTCACCTCGATAACGATAAATGGACG
>JARVJO010000305.1:2433940-2445363 GCA_031762555.1 Cynodonichthys magdalenae
GCGAAACTGTGTTTTTTCGACATTAACAGAATATCGACAAAGTTTTGCGCACATTTGCAATGGAAACGCAGCTTGTGTCCTCATTTTTTGGTTCTGAATGTTTTTATCTGCAGCTGGAGGGGGTCCACAGATAGGCACTGTGTTATCAGTGGAAGCTGTTATCTTTGTGTGGTTAGGGATCTATAGTGATCCATCCTTTTGGGAATATTTATCATGAGCATATGTGCTAAACGCAATTTTTGTCACGCAGCCACGTCAGCAAGGCACAACTTCTTATTGATTACAAACCAGACTTGGGTGTTTTCTCCTTTTCTCCTCGAGCCATTGATCACTCTCTCTTCCAGCTGCAGCTCTCAGGTTATGTAATGAGTCAGTGTAGGCTGACTGGGCTCAGTCAGTTAATGAGATTACAGATTACTCCACAGACAGCTGATGGACATTTCACCACACCTTCATTCATCTTCCTCTCCCAGCTTCCTTCAGGTGTTTTGCATTGGTTGATTTAATAACAGCAAACTCAACTGTCTTTCATGACAAACCAACCAGGAAGCATTTAAAAACCAGTTTTTGTGTTTTTAGGGACACAAATTTTTGTGTGAATGAGGATTATGCTGTGTTCAGACCGAACGTGTTTTGAGCATTAAAATCGTGTCCAACGCTTCACGTTGGACACTTGTGCACTTGGAGGTTAGACACGAGTCAAAATTACTCTCGATGCACAGGAAGAGCCTTTTGGTTGTTTTCCTCTGCGGGTCCCTGTTATGGCGGATGAAATTAGGAAAGTGGCTTTGCGTTATTTACTGAGAGCATGAGCACATTGCACTCACAAGGTAACTAATTCATAATTAATTTCCCAGATAAATCAGAGGAGTTATGAGTTTGGTGAGTTTAACCACTCCAGTAGCTGCACACTGACGAGGCTCGCTTTCAACGTTATTTTTTCCCGAGCTCAGTTTTACGAGCCGCTGACTCGCATCTGTGCCTGCATCTCCTGCCAGGACACCGACTTCAGGCACTTGATTTCAGTTAGAGCTCCTGTCCATCAGTCTCAGGTTAGTGGACATCATTCAGGAGACTGTCCCATTGGAAAATGCACCGCTACATCACATAGCGGAGTCTCTCTGATTGGTTGACCCTCTGCATCGAGCTGCAAAAGTTACGATTTTCTAACTCCAGCGTCTGACATTTTAGACATGCTAGATGCACCGCAGCACTTCCCAACACCCCTTGATGGGCATCCATCATTGACTTTGCATGTAAACCTGACGCTCCCGATGAGTGACGATTGTATTTTGCCAAAACCAATTATTACAGTGATTAATCCCATGGAGACCCTGGCACTCCTTAGTCTCATGACTGATTTAAATCACTCTTTATGGGAAAGATGTAGGTCGGGCAGGACCGTAGGAGTAAACTGATCGATCCAACAGATAACTTCAGACTACCCACATGCTAAAATGTTGCATAAATATTCACTTCCATAAACATTCATCAGGACGATGGCTACAGTCACTCTGTAGGTTTTAAACAAATTTTTTTGTTTGTTTGTTGTTATCCATATAATTTAAATGAGACTTTCATCAAACTCCATTAGCATTAACGGAAGAGAAGGTGACGTTACACACAGCTGTGTTTTAAGGAAATAAATATGGATGCGACACGTTGGTGTGTAGTCAGAAGTCATCAGTTGGATCGATCTTGTCCCCACCTCTCTGACATATTAATATTTTTTATTAATCTTTTTTGTGTGTTTTTGTTATAGAAGTGTTTTAAAATGACATCAGTCTTGTTTTGTCATTTATACTCTTTGATTTCTTATTGAGTTCTATATTATTTACAGTAATAAAGATGAATCTTCACGGTCCAGTTTATCGATCTTCTTCTGGTTGGTGGTATTGAATGCTTCATCTAAAGCATGACAGGTTTAATTCTTTCTTTTCTGTCTGCACCAAGCATGGGTCATTCTTATCACTCTAACTCCCACTTGTCACATTGCCTTACATGTTTTCTTATGTTGTTAATCTCATTACTCATATGGTTTTGCAATGCGGAGGGTGGAGAGGGTGTGTTGCTTTAGCTGAGATCACAGGAAGGGTTGTGATCGAACTAAAATAGAACGAACACATTTATGGATGTGGTCATCCATCGTGTTCCTACCATTAAAGGCAAAACAAAAAAACTAATTTGTCCTCATTTGGTTACTTCTCACCACAAAATGTAAAGAGGTCAAGTTATTGTCAATAAATCAGTATTTGTTCTCAGCTACGTTTACTTTTCATTGTAAGGAAAGTGACATGAAACTCATGAGACAAACATGAAACAGTGAATCTTGTTTTGCTGACAAATTGCAGTTCGTTTCCTTGTTTTTGTTTTTCTAACTATGGTGAAGATATGTGGAGGAGCAGGTTCTGTGAACGACACAACATTGTGTTCTCAGAGTTAAGAAACTCTGACACCAAACCCAGGATGGAGCAGAGCCTGCAGCCTCTGCTTAATGATTTACAAGAGTTTAACTTGAATTATCTGCAGACTTTATGACCATAATACCTCAAATCTGTGTCGATTTTTATTTATTGGTTTTTGCCACTAATATGACTCTTTGAGCTAAACCACGTTTAAAATCAAACCCAGTTTGTTACAAATCTCATGAAATAATTGTAGAAAACTATAGTAGTTCTGGTCATAAGTAACTCATACAATGAATGATTACAAAACATTTCGTGGAAAAATCCTGTTTTAGCTTGAAGCAGGCTTTTGTTTTTTATTTGTTGGTGACACCTATTTATTTATGTATTGTTTTTATTAATTATGACATTAAAAATAATGTCCCTTAATTTACATCTGGTACTACAAGAAAAACAGCAGCTGTTTAATGAACATTGGCCATGTTCCAGACATAATGTTAGTGCTGAGAAAACATGTCTCTTATTGTGAAGTTGTGCGTTTTGTGCTGTGAAGCGACTAAAACACATACTGGTATTTTTCATCTGCTGGGATTTTACTATAATGTTTTTGGTTATTTTTACATCTTAGCTGTTACTAAACTAAAGTAGTTATGTTTTCTGTTGGGGTTTGATGACATTTCCTAGTTTAAAAATGTTACTAAGAATCCATTAAGATGATAACCAACATTTCTTTTTATTTAGAGGTTACATGTTTATGTAAGGTCCTAATGTGTTAAAACTGAGATTTATAAAAATGGCACAACTGGTTTAATGAATAGATGAAGAGAAGATTATATATAATAATTTAACTTGAGGTAATGAAGGATCGTGACCAAAAGAACAAGATCCTGAACAAACGGATGAAACGAGCTTCCTTCATTGGGTGGCAGGGCTCAGCCGTCATCCTGAGGTTAGTGCGGAGTAGAGCCACTGCTCCTCCACATCGAAAGGAGTCACTTGAGGTGGTTCATCTGATTAGGATGCCTCCTGGATGCCTCCATTTAGAGGTGTTCCAGGCACGTCCCACTGGTAGGAGGCCCCGGGGAAGACCCAGGTTTCTCCGGAGGGATTATGTATCTCTGGTATGGTAATACCTGGGGGTCCCCCAGGATGAGCTGGAAAGTGTCGCTGGGGAGAGGGAGGTCTGGGTCTCTCTCCTGGACCTGTTGCCTCTGCGACCGGACTATGCATAAGCAAAAGAAGATGGAGATGGAGTAATCATGTAAAGTCTAACTCAAAACATAAACCATTACAACATGGACAAATTTAGAATTTATTTGCATAACCCAAATTAATGCACTTTTTACTGTAAAAAGTACAATGACACAATAGAAGTGGTGGGAAAAGGTGCAAAAAGATAAATATAAAACAAAGAACTGGAACAGGCAGTAAATGTGTCAGACATCAGGGGTTTGACTTCCTTTTTTGTTTCTAAATAAAAATAAAGTTCTGCCCCTCAAAGCCAAAACAGAAGTTTAAGAAGTCACAATTTATTTTGCAAAAATAATTTCTTGATGCTTTTCCACTTCAAAATCTCCACTTTGTCATTCAGCAGTGGGATGATTTAGCATGTAATAATTTGTGTCCATGCAGTACCTTCAGGAAAGCAAAGCAATGTTTCATCTTCAGGCCAAGCAGTGAATCCACCCCCCCCACTCCAAACCCACCAAAGGCTGAAGCGGTAGGCCGTGGTGACCTCCCCGTCTCCCTCGGTGATCCAGGCCCTTCTCCAAGCCTTCGGCACCCACGTGTTGTCAGCAGCTCCTGTTACGTAAGCCCTGCTGCCAGACAAAAGCTCAGCCATCCCAGATACAAATCACTGACTGGTCCGTGTTGTGTTGGCAGCGGAGCTGTTAATGTTAGCAGTAATCCACACACTGTCAGGAATCTTTAAAATGTGTTTGTTTCCTGGCTGAAATTATTTATTTTGTCACCTAATCCAAGTTTAATGGGGTAAAACCAGTGTTTAGATTTATATGGTCTCATGCCTGAGGAGCAGTTGTGGATCAGTGGTTAGAGCCGTCTGTCAAAGTCAAGGTGACGTCCGTCCAAACCGCCAAGTAAAACCCCCACCCCAATTTTTTTATTATAAAAATATTTTTATATCAATGGAAAACTTTAAATGTATGATTCAATACTACAAAATAAACAACTTTAAACTGTCCTGCCTCTGAGCTGTTGGCTTTGAGTAACTCTGGCTCCAGAGAAATTTAGTTGAATAGTATTAATGTCTTAAAATAAACTGCTTTAAAGACAGCATTGACCAAAAACTACATGTCCCATAATGCATGTTGATTATAGATGGGAATGCTTTATTGGAAAATGGGAGAGTTCAGAATTCAAGACTTACAAGTCAGCAGTGAGATAAACTTACTTTTAGTATTTCTGTATTTATTTCACATTTAGAAAGTTGTACACGTAGTACTTTTCAGTGTTTTTAAGTAGATGTGTTAAAACACTGTTTCTACGCAGGAAACACCAGGTAGAGCCCAAATATTTTTTGTTAGTGGTGCTCAGCTGTAGCAATGACACGAGGAATGTGATGTTTTCTGTTTAGTCAAAGTTAAATATGAAATGTTAAGGTTTGTTACAACCATAACTCTCATCTTGCAAAAGTCACAGGTTCGATTCCAACATGTCAAAGTGTCCCTGGGCAAGACACTGAACTCACTGCCCCTGATGTGTGCCCCAAGTGTATGAAAATGATTTTAAACAATGCTAAAAGGAAGTTAAAATGGAAAAAAAAAGCAAAAATAAATGTTCATATCATATATTTATTTATTGAAATATTTAGGAGCACTTATGACAGTTTTGATTTATTCTGTTCTTCTCATCAGTTTTGTTGAAAAGTTGGTTTTTCAATGAGAATATTATCCAGTTTGAAACATGTTGGTTAATAAAATTGTTCTGCTAAAGAATTAAAAGAATAAAAGGGAGAAACATTCTAAAAGTTGATGTTACTTTACATATTTTCTAGTATTGTTTGTGGGTTTGTACGGGGGGTCTCCAGCCAGAAGCTGTTGGTGGGCCTCTTTGGCATTTTGGGAACCCCTGGTTTAGACTGTAGAAAGTTGTCAGGTGAGTAGATTAAGTCGGCAACAGTTATTTTACTTTGTGTGCATTCAAATCTTTCTGCTGTGTCAATAAGGTTGAGCTGGGAAGTAGGGTTGGGCAACATTGTCAGAAATATGGATCAGGACAAATTGTGGCATTTGGTTGTTAATTATTTGATGATTAATAGATGACAACAGCACTTGCATGTTTTTGACTCTACATCTGTCACTCTGTGTTCTAAAATTATACTTACAAATGATCAGTCAAATTAACACTTTCATTTTAACAGGTTAAAATAGTAAGCTGTGAATATAAACCCACCTTTTCCACAATGTGAACGTCAGTATTTAACGCAGTATGCCACAGGCTCACCTCACACAAAACACATCATCACGCAGCAATAATTACAGTAAATCAAAGTGGAAAATGTTCACTGGTTTTTGCAATGATTAATTGGGCATGATACAAGTTTGTCCGACCCTACTGAGAAGTAGGTTTGTTCTGAAGTCCCCATCACAAATGACATACAGACCTGTGATGTTTGTGCTTTAAAAAAGTTGATTAATTTGACAAGTGATTGCTGCAGTTTTCTCTTTTCCAGTTCCCGTTGTGGTGAAGTGGGCTCTTTGTTCTGCGGTCAGGTAGTGACCAGAAGAATGAGATACTAGATGCAGGCGGTTGAAATGAGTTTTCTCTGCAGTTTTCTGTTTTTAAAAATACAATTAAAGGTAGGCAGAAAACAGAAGAAGCCACAAAGCAGCAGTTTGTGTTAACTTTCTGTGATATCAGCAGACGTTCCCGTGCAGCAGTGAGTATTAAAGCAGACGTTTTGAGGTTATCCTGCCGTGCGGTTCCTTCTCACTTTAATTTTATTTGTTCACATTTGTCTGCACAACAACCTGGAGCCATTTTATTTTTGGCTTTCAGAAGCAGGCAAGATGTTCCATGTTAAATGGTGCAGTATGGAAGAAGATGAAAGTTATTTTTCTTCAGTTTTTTTTTTAGATCCCTCAAGTTTAAAGCAGTCCTCAAATATTTTTCAGTAGAACTGCTGGAGAAAATTGTAACCAGGGTTTCTTAGATGAATATAACTGTTGAAAATAAACATTTTGATTAAATAACCACTAAAACAATAGCAATTTCTTTTTTTTACTGACAGAAAAAATAGATTTCTTGGATTTGAGCTGCATTTATGATGAGTGGTGGGAACTATTAGGCACCTCATTATTCAATTACAATTCAGAGGCTTAGAATACAAAACAATTATAAAAGTGTTGGAATTATATTGAAATTGAAATAACTGTGGTTTATTTTACATTAACACTGATTTATATATGTTTATTTCTAATCAGGAGTGCACAATAACATGTCAAACAACTACAAATACACAGAAAAAAAGATGTTAAAAGATGCAGTTTCACGGCAACATGGAAGCTACGGCAGCTCTGTCAGGACAAAAAGAACTGTACAGCATCTACTCTGCTGATTCTCTTAAAGAGGCAGCACAGGTTCAGTTTCTTTAATATTTGAAAATTGATTCAGAGTATTTCATGTTTGTGATGCGTCTAAAAATAAATCCCTGTTCACGACAACTGGATGAGTTTTTTTGTCTTCCTGTTTGGACTTAAAGGAACACGTAGTCCAGTCCTGCACTGAGGGTTTGAAGCAGTGTCCTCGTTTGTCAGAAATGCAGTGTAATCTACGTTTCTGTGTCACTCTGAATAGGATCAAAGTTTGTTTTCTTACATCAAACTGGATGTTATCAGGCAGCATCAAAGACCTCACAGACTGCAGGAATGTTGGACAGGCTGCTGAGCTGAGAGGCTGACTGTGCAGAGAACGCTGGAGAAAGCAGAAAGTCTGTGGCTGCGTGGCTTTTAATAAAGATAAAGAAACTGAGAGAGAAGGATGGTGGAGAGGTGTAAGAAGAATAACTCGTGACTCATCGGACGCAGTGGAAAAGGCTTCACTGAGTCACGGATGAGCCGGGAACACTGGGAGGTGGATGAGTCGTAGGAATGATCGGAACACATGACTGTAGATAAATACGGAGAAATAAAAAATGTTCGCAACTCAACTTGAAGGTGAAACGATGACTTTGATAGTTGCATGATTGTGGACTGTAGTTTTGGGATTTTTTTTTAAAAAACTTTGTCATTTGTTTTTTTAATAACGAATAATATTGATTAGTTCTGGTTTAAAGTTAAAAGCAACTGATCTTCTCACCAGAAGCTTCAGTGTTTTACATTTGGATGTGTCAACGCTTCTAAAGCAATAACACTGAGATCCATTTTTCTTATTTATGTTTTTCATCTTATTCCACAGTTTTTTTGTTATTTCAACAGCCTTCAGGACATTCTGGCTACAACCTCTGGTACTTCAGCAAGTTATACTTTTTGAGACATTTCATATTCTGTCGTTTTTTTTTCTCATTAAAATAAATTGGGCTTTCATCAACCTCCTTAAATCCCTTGAAAATTTGTTAAATCTTTACTGTGCTTTACATTTTAAACTCATTTTGTACTAATTTCTTCATTTAGCTTCTATTTTAGTGATTTCAGCTTTCTATTAGCTATGCCATGCTAACTTTTTCTGCTTCTTTTCTGGTAATTGAAACTTTTTTGTGCTTCTTTTTGCTATTTTATGTTTTATTTAGCTGTTTTCAGCTAAAACAGCTCTTTTCTGTGTTTCTAGCTACTGTTTTGCTTATTTGAGCTTTTCTTCAACTAATTTCTTGTGATAATTTCAGCTTCTTACCTTTTTTAGGCTAGTTTCAGCTTTGGTAGCTATAAAGTAAAAAAATCTCAGCATTCACACTGCCTGTTCACAAGAAATGCAAACTCTCTAGTTTACCATTGCATCATCTTTATAATTAAACTATTTTAATAGCAGATTATTTGTCAAGCAGATGCTCTGAAAAATATGATGTCAGTGGTTTTATTTGTATGTTAGCAAAATATCTCATGATTTAGGTCACAAATTTTCATTGATAATTATTGGATGCACTTTCAGTAAAGCACTTTCAAGATGGCAGCCACGACTAATAAACTTTAGCAAACACAGAAATGTCTCTAACTCAGCCAGTTTTCCAGACTGAGTGAAAGTTTGATGTGGTAGTGTCTGAGAGTCATTCCCAACACGTACTCTGAGCACTAACAACCATTCAAGGTCGTTATTGGTGGTCCATTCCTTTTAAAGAATGTTAGTTTTATGTCTTGTTTGTGTTTTTTCTGTAACGCATGTTAGACGTTGCACATGTTGCTGTATACACACATTTTATTTTTTAATTCAAGCTACGTGCTTAGTGCCCACAGTAGATCCTTTAACTCAGGGCTGTTTCTGACTCATGCCTTCTGTCCGGCTGTTACATCAGTTGCCCTCTGCATCCTCTGTGTCAACAGCCCATTGGTGCTGACTCTCGTTTTCTCTCAGCCTTGATAATGTCTCTGCATTGATTTCAGCGGCCGAGCCCCAGTCCCTTTCTGAACCGCCGCTGAAATCCGAGGACTGGAACGGCCCGATTGATTTTAAAAGAGCCCATCGACAGGCACAGTGTTATCCTTCTCATATCACACCGCTTGAACAAATTTACTTTTAGGATGTAGTTATCATCCGAGTTGGTTGTTTGAACCTGGGCGGACATGAAAGGCTGGCCTTGTTTCGGCTGTTTGCGCCATGTTTCAGTTTTACACCCACATGTTTTCCACGGACCTTTCATTCAAATGTTCACCTGTTTCCAAAAACAGTAAAACTAAAATCACACTTCATTAGGTGAAATTGAAATCATTTAAACATTTCTTGGCTTCAGTCTTTCTTCATTTTATTAAAGCTTGCTTAGGGAAAAAAATATTTTATTTATTTATTTAACTTGGTTTATAGAATGACCTGGCTACAGAAAGCTTAAGTTAAAAATGAGTTGACTTTTGCTCCTGTCCTCTCTTATAAAATGTTTATTGTAGATGTTTCATCCTCTGATGAACTCATGTTTCTAAGTTTACGTCGTTCTTTTCTTGTGTTTTTTGCTGTTTTTAGGTGTGGCTGGTAGAGTAGCTCGCAGCAGAGGACTGCTCCACCTCCTCACTCGCTGTCCTGCTGTGGAGAGCAGAGTTCGTGTTTGTTTTTCTTTATAGTTTTTTTGTTTTTTTTATGCCCGGATGCAGCCAGCAACCTTGTGAATTCATGATCACATGACCGTGGACATGGACGCAGTCCTGTCCGACTTTGTTCGTTCTACTGGTGCTGAACCAGGATTGGCCAGGGATCTGCTGGAGGGTGAGTGACATTAAAACCGTTAAAGTAACGCCAGGTGAAATATGGCGCTCTGATGGATGTTTAATCAAGTTTGAAGTCATGAAGTTTGATTTTAGTGACAAACCTATTTAATATTTTTGCAAACAATAACGGTATTTAGCCTTTTTGTTTTGAATCCATCCCTGTAACGACTCAGGAGTGGGTTGATGAAGATGTAAAGTTAATAACTGGGGATGTTTCTCTCTTCTTACTGTTAAATGGGCTAAAAGATGGAGACAATGTACAGCTGAAGGTAACATGGCTTTGGTTGCCTAGCAGCTGTTCAAGTTGCAGATAAAAATATGGGCTGTAATGCAATGCAGCAGCAGTAGCAAACTGGGATATTTACCCAAGTGATGGAATGTGCCGGTGGCCTTTGCATAAGATAAGAGAGCTCAAGTTGCATTGCCTTGTGGTAAATATTTAAACTCAATAAGAATGCGTCATTTGTTTGACACAGAAAACAAATTCCGTCTGTCAGTCAGTCAGTCTGATGTGTTTCCTTTCTCTTTCTGTCTCTGCAGGTAAAAACTGGGATTTTACTGCTGCGCTGAGTGACTTTGAGCAGCTGCGACAGGTGCACGCCAGCAACCTGACGTATTCATTCCCAAAAGAAAGGACTTACCAACCTCCTGAGAAAGAGATGGCGAGAGTCGGGCGGCCGATACTCCACCGGCAAGACGAGGTGGTGCAAGGTGAGGCCGTCAGATGGACAGATGATCTTATGTTGCGTATTAGACAACGTTGTGAATCAGTGAATGAATAATAGTGGTTATTAGGCTTCAATGCTCACAACAGTGATTGATCTTTATTAAAATGTAACCTTTTGTTAGTTTTTTTTGTCTTCAAGGTTTGAATACCTGTTTGTTTGTTTTTGCCCCTCAGCAGCCACAGAGAAGCGTCTGTCCCGGGGCATTTCTCACGCCAGTTCAACCATCGTTTCGTTGGCCCGCTCCCACGTCTCAAGCACAGGGGGAAGCAGCAACGAGCCGCTCCTCGACACGCCGCTGTGCACTTTCCAACTGCCGGACCTCACTGTGTACCGGGATGACTTCCGGAGCTTCATCGAGAGGGACCTGATCGAGCAGTCCATGATGGTGGCGTTGGAGAATGCTGGTTAGCACAACTGAAAACTAACTTCCATCTAATATTAACTACTGACATATTGGGATTGGACAAAGAGAATAAATCAATGTGCATCTTTTATTTATGTATAACCACAAACCTGTGGTGCAGTATGAGGGCCAAAATTAAGACTTTTGCTCAACCAGCGGTTGCTACATGCTTATAGCAGGAGGCTATATCTATTCCCAAGCCAGCTATTGAACTGATTAATGATAGGCCGGTGCTAGCAAATGAGAAGGAGACTATTCATTTCAGTTAGCTTTGAACAGGCTAGTGAATAGCATGGATAAACTGGTGTTAGCATTGGTTAGGCCAGCGACTAGCATGGATAATCTGTTGTTAGAATTGGAGAGGCTAGTGAATAGCATGGATAATCTGGTGTTAGCGTTGGAGAGGCTAGTGACTAGCATGGATAATCTGGTGTTAGCTTTGGACAGGCTAGTGAATAGCATGGATAAACTGGTGTTAGCATTGGTTAGGCCAGCGACTAGCATGGATAATCTGTTGTTA
>JARVJO010000305.1:2456485-2483510 GCA_031762555.1 Cynodonichthys magdalenae
TGTCCACAGGTACTATAGTGTAGGTCCACCTGTCCACAGGTACTATAGTGTAGGTCCACCTGTCCACAGGTACTATACTTTAGGTCCACCTGTCCACGGGTACTATACTATAGGTCCACCTGTCCACAGGTACTATAGTGTAGGTCCACCTGTCCACGGGTACTATAGGTCCACCTTTCCACAGGTACTATAGTATAGGTCCACCTGTCCACAGGTACTATACTATAGGTCCACCTGTCCACAGGTACTATAGTGGAGGTCCACCTGTCCACAGGTACTATAGTGTAGGTCCACCTGTCCACAGGTACTATACTATAGGTCCACCTGTCCACAGGTACTATAGGTCCACCTGTCTACAGGTGTTGTGTTGGAGGACCTGAGACAGAGACCAAACTCTCTGACACTCAGGAGCATATTTCGCTCTAGAAGGCCTTGATAGTCTTGAGATTCCGCTGTGTATACATACAGTTTTTGTAGGTTCTAATTTTGGCTCCGTGAACACAGACCTGTTGAGATTTTGTTTTCATGCAGCTCATTGATGACCTTTGACCTTGGAGATTGTCTCTAATCTCATTGGAAGTTCTGGGCTCTTTGGTTACCAATCATATTTTATCTGTTGTCCAGTTTTGGACACATCTTAGGAGGTTGTCTCCAGTCTTTCAGAACTTCGATTTTTGAATCTTTGTGGGCTTTTCTTTCTTTGACAAAGAGTTTAAAAGGTGCAAACAAGTTTATTAGTCTGTATATCCAGTGTAGCTTTCCGTTATCCTCTTCCACGTCATGCTAGGTGGTACTACAATGCTGCTTATGAGTAAAATCACTGAATTACAAATCTTTTTGTTTGATCAGAATTTTGTATGTGAGACAAGTTATTTCTCACAAAATGAACAAACTTTTTAAAGAGAATTTGAATATTAAAGCAGAGGGAAGGAAACGGCTTCTGCAGGAAGGAAACTTTTAATAATGTGAAGCAAACTGATCAGTATCACTGCATCATCATCATCATCACAGCAGATCTGAGGGTTTACTGCTGCACATTTGATTAAATCCATGTATTCATGTGGCATGAGAACAGTGTCTGAAACAACACTGTTGTTTTTTAGATGAGTATTTACTGTAGATGTACCAAATAAAGATCAATAAACTTGTCATTCTAATCAGACAAGGAGGTTAATACAAACTAGATGAGCCTTAAAAAGACAAAAATCAGTTTTATAATGAGATTTATGTATAATTTGTTTAAGATCTTCCTGCTTTGTGAATCAAATTTCCTCAGTTCTGATGACAAACCCTCATCTTTAAACATCCAAAGCATTAACAAACTCCAAGCAATCTCATTATACCTTTGATTTTATTTCCAGTTTTGTGACTTTATCGGTTCAATCGAGAGGCATTTGTTCAGAAAGTTGTACTTAAAACAGTTTTTTTGTTTGTTTTTTCCACCGTGTTCCCTCATGTTTTGCACAGTTCAAGCACTTTTCCTCATGTTCAGTCAGGAGCCCAACTCTTGTTCTACGATCGTCTCTGCAGCCACTGCCAGTTCTGTTTAAAGTGGACTAAAATGCACAAACTGAAGAGTTTTAATTCAAGTAAATCCACAAAGTCCTAATTGGCCTTTGCAGCATTTTTCCTTCTCCAAACTTTAGCCTTTTGCTTCACTGCCTGCAGTTTTCACAACTACGGACACCAACATGTGTTGATTCTCTGGAAATGATCTATTTCCAGTTTGGGATTTAAATAAGTTGAAAAAGGAGCTGATTGGTTCGAGTCTTCCTTGTTGCTTCACATTTAGGACTGTTTTGTTTTGTAATAAGTCAAGCTGTAATTCTTTTTCCTGTAAAAAGCTATGATGTGAATTTTTGTCGTTGCTCGGCTCGTTCGTGTTCATTTCTCATCGAGGTCATTTGAAAAGCACAAAACAGTATGCAATCCACTGCCTTGGCCACTAGAGGGTGCTCTTGTCCCGTTTTCTCCCCACCTTTTACAACATTTACACAAAAATGATGAGGAATAATTTTCAGTAGTGTTATTTAAACACTATTTTTTCCCCATGCTGCTAAAGCTGCAATAGGCTACTTGAAATATTTCACAATAAAGCTCCAATTTTTTTTTTCCCACTTTCCCCTCCAAAATAAAATTTTGCTGTGTGAATGTGGGTAAACATGTTGAGATCTGTTAGTTTGGGAATATTTGTCTGTATTAATTTAAATACAAATGTGTTGTGTGCTTTTCTTTCCTCCAAACCAACAATTAGCTACAAATGATTGTTTTTTCTGATGAAACATCAAACTTTACAAGCTGTAACTTTTTTTTTTGTATTTAAGAATAAAAAAAAGAGCTTGAGAGGCTGTATAAATATGTTCCAAGTTATTTTTGTAAGCCCAAAGTTTTACAGTGTTTTTTAAAGGATAAGAATGTATATCGTCCCTTTCTGGAGAAGAAGGCGGGGTTTTGGGGCAGAGTTTCTGTTGACAGACTTGATATTTTGTTTTTTGAAGGATTCCTTCTCTAATATAGGCCTTTTCGTTTGTGGCTCTTTCATTGGAAACCAACTTCCTCATTACTGACCCAACGGTTTGAGAATGGATATATTTATAGTCAGACTTTTTGTTAAATGGGTCTTGGAATGTTTAGTTGAGATGATTTAGGATGTTCTTTCTCACTAATTGTCTGACAGTCTGGCTTTTTATTTGTCACCTTTTATTGAAATCCGTTCATGTTTGGTTTAGAACCCTGCAGCCGTCGGTCCATGCTGTGCTATAACACGACTCGGCTCGTTTCCTTTGAACCAGAAGAGAAATGGCTTTGGATTAGTCTCTCGATGCACCTGACTCACTATATTTTTATAGATATCGTACAACGCTGTCATTTCTGTGGGAGCAGAATATTCATCGTTACCAACATGAAATACTCAGATTTGCATGGGACTGGAACTGTTGCATGTAAATTGCAAACCCTTTTACCAAATTTGTGCATTACTCTGACTTGTTTTTGTTTTTTTATTTTCTTAGTGTTTGACTTTATTTTCCAGAGGGGAAAGCCCCGAGGCTGTGTGAGTGCAATGTGGATAGAAAGAACATCAGATTTTATGTTAGGTTAAAATTAATATGATTATTTTTTTGCACCGTTTTAATAAATTCTCATTGTATTTCAAGAATTCGGTGCTTCTTTCTTTTTGTAATCCTTTTATGTATCCACTGACTTCTTGGTCATAAAAGCTGTTTTTGGGCAGGAAGTTTGATTGTATAAACATCCCTGGAATGTAGTTTTAAAAAGTCAAAGTCCGAGATATACAGAAGCCAAGAGTGTACATTTTCTGCAGATAATTTTTTTCCATGGTTTTCTCGCAGTAAAAACATGTCGTTATCACAAAGAAAAAACTGACATATGTTATCACAAAATAACGATGAGCGTTATCTCGTTAGGAGTCAATTATATCATCATGAAATAACGATGAGCGTTATCTCGTTAGGAGTCAATTATATCATCATGAAATATCGATGAGCGTTATCTCGTTAGGAGTTAATTATATCATTATCATGAAATAACGATGAGCGTTATCTCGTTAGGAGTCAATTATATCATCATGAAATAACGATGAGCATTATCTCGAGATAACGTGTTAATTATGTTATCACTAAATAATATGCGTTATCTCAAAAACATGTTAATTATGTTATCGCAAAATAACGAGTGTTATCTTGAGATAACGTGTTAATTATGTTATCACGAAGTATTGATGAGCGTTATCTTGAGATAACGTGTTAAGTATCATGAAATACTGATGAGCGTTATCTCGAGATAACGTGTTAATTATGTTATGAAGTAATGAGCGTTATCTTGAGATAAAGTGTTAATTATGTTATGAAGTAATGATGAGCGTTATCTCGAGATAACGTGTTAATTATGTTATGAAGTAATGATGAGCGTTATCTTGAGATAACGTGCTAAGTATCATGAAATACTGATGAGCGTTATCTCGAGATAACGTGTTAATTATGTTATGAAGTAATGATAAGCGTTATCTTGAGATAACGTGCTAAGTATCATGAAATAACGAGCATTATCTCAAGACGTGTTAATTATGTCATCACAAAATAAGTGTTTTCACAAGATAATGAGTTAGGGTTAGGGTTAGGGCTAACGCCTGTTGATCTGCAGTCAGACCAGCTGTCTCCCTAAATGACGAAGACTGATATGAAAGTTATCTGTACGAGACAAACGAACTGCAATGTCAGCCGGTGTTATGATGGTGAACTTCATCAGTGACCAGCTGTGGTTACCAAAACCATAACTCATTATCTCAAGAAAAGCTAAATGTGTTTATTTGAAACTTATTTGTCGACAACTGATGAATTTTTGGAGCTAACCCATTTCAAGATGGAGCAATACAATATAATACAAAAATGGTTAGAATTTCTTTAATTTTACAGACACGGGTAAAACTGGGTGTGGTAGTAGCTAGAGAGAGAGAGAGTCAAACATATTTGATGACAAATACATTATAAATTCAAAGATTTGTTTTTGATGTGCTGCTCTGACATTTCTCAATATAAAATGATTTAAGTCAAACACTTGTGATAAGTGGAGGGTGACGAGCATTCCTTCAAGCAATGGTTTTAATGTTTTAAAGAGTTTTAAACAAAAAGCTTCTTTAAATCAATTTACTCTAAACGGATCCAACATATTTGGACACAGAGAGACATTTGTCCTGTCTTCCGGTCTTTAGGAGCCATTTGTTGTTTCTGTCATCGTGTATTATCTTAACCTTGCTGCATTATGTATTAGTGAATAACTCCAGCTCAGATGATGAAGGTCCTGTGTCTGGGACTGTTTTATGTATCAGAGAAATCGGACCCCTGATGTAATATTAAACAGTTTCCCATGTGGTTTAAAAAAATCCAGACCTCTCTATTATAGCTCACCTGGACACTCCTCACCTGCACAGCTGAGCAAACAGCAGCTCTGGATTCTTTAAACTTTCACTTTTCTGTTCAGGGAAAGAGTTTCTGCTAAACTGAACTTCTGCTGCTTTTTTTCCTGACTGAAGTAGTTTGTTTTTGTCTTTTTTGGATGAGAAGAGGAACGGTTCCTGTACGGACTCACCTGAGGATCAGAGGAAGGTACTGCTGGGGGGTAAATTTCAGGTTTTACAGGTGGGGGTTTTCTGACTCAGCTGATTAAACCTGGTTCTTCATTTTATACCTGGTAGTAAAGGTGAACTGGAACTGTTGGGGAAAATAATCATTTCAAATTGTAGAGAAATTGAAAAAAATATATGTAAATTTTCAGTTGCAGTCACACAAAACTCTCAGTATTTCAGACTAGTGTGCTGTTTCTGAAAATCATCTAAACTCAAATGTCTTCAGTGAACAACAAAAACAAGAGAATTTGACTTGTTCCAATACTTTGGGAGGAGACTCTACATCACACCCACTTTGACAGCTGCCCTGATGTTTAGGATTTACTGGAGCACATTTTACACATAAATATATGCAGATTTGGAGCAGTTTATTAAATATTTGTATTTATAGTCTTGTACATGATTTATTAATTTATTGAATAGGGCCAATAATTTATTAAGCATAGATCGAACTTGTGAAAAAGCACACTGGTACACAGCATTAATGTGATAAAAGAAAAACACAAACATCAGGTAAGCACATCCACACAAACATACAGTACCTGTTCACATACAATTCATCCCCAAAAAAACCAATGCATGCTGCTGAATCTGCCAAAAACCATGCAGAAGCTTGAGTCATGTGACTGACCTACATTAGGCTGGCTGTAGTCGGTGAAGGTGAACAAATATGGAGGATAAGTTTAACATTTGGCTCATTTTCAGTCACTTTGACTGTCATGTGGCTGTTGGCATCTGGCTTTCAGTTTCACACGGTGACTGTTTCAGCTCTGTTACTACCTCGCTTTGTGACACGAGTATCGGGTGGACTAGCTTTGGTGCTCCTCGCCGCCTCGGTCCATTCAGAAGACGTCTAAGGCTACGTTCACACTGCAGGCAAATGCAAAACCTATATCTGATTTTTGTGACAAATAGGACGAATCCAATTTTTCAAATACATCCAGGTCTTTTTAGTATGTGGTGCTAAAGCAGATGTTTTTAAATGCGACTGCAGTCTGAACGCTCATGTCACATTTCATCTAACTTTTACTTCATTGAGGTGGGGGTGAGCGGATCAAGTATGTAGTATTCCAAGTATTTAGAATATTGATACCAATCTAGTGCTGTTTAAATCTTGTAGCTCCACATGTATTCAGCTACATAACAGAAGTCCGGTTGTTTTGTCTTTGTTCTTTTAATTTTTCATGTCCTGGATGACAATAATCCACAGAAACAGATGATAGCCTGTTTTGGATCGTATCAATACTAAAGCTAACCCATCTGTATTTTAGTTTTAGCATGTTGCTCTCATTGAAAAAATTAAATGCTGCACCGGAGCAGCTGGCAAGAGCATGGTTAAAATGTAAACAGTGAACTAAACAAGCATGTCAGATAATTTTTTAAAAATCTGATCGGATTGCTTAACAACTTCAGAATCACCATGCTAACAAGTGTATTTACCTCTGTAAACCTCTCTAACATACAGCGAGCTGTGTCACATAATTTCCTGCACATGCGGGTCACATCAGGACTATGTAGAGTTCACACTGGAGACTGATGGAGGTTGCTTTTAGAATATAATGTAAACGTAAAAAAAAAATCAGAACGTAACCTAAGTCCTTGACTGAGGTGTTTAAATAACCTTACCTCAAATGAAGTCTTCTTCCCACATCGTTAACAGTTTGCACTTTACATAATTATTAAGAAAGGATCTCTGATTGGTTGATTTTTTTTTGTATCCTGTGTGCACAAGAAAATTATGTTCACCAAATCAAACATTGGCACTTTAGGGGTTCCATACTAGGTGTAATTTGTGCTCCTACTTCTGTGGTAAAAAGTGATGAGTTCAGGGTATTCTGGAAAAACTAGGGGGGACTGATAATAGATTATAATTTCTTAGCTTTGACTGTGAATTCATGTGACAGACTCATACACTGTCTAGTTTATATGTACTGTCTCTTTAAGAAGCTGTGGTCTACTTTTTTTTTTTGTTCCACCAGTGAGTGTTTCACTATGGCGAAGGAATAAACAAATAGAGCGAAATGACGGTCAGAGCGCCCGTGAACGCATCTCTCCGTTAGTGACTAACACCAGTGTGTAACCCGGGGCTGGTGACCGGTGCTCGGGGGTGTTTTGTGTGCGGTCGGGACGTAGATGTTGTCAGAGCGGAAAAGCGATGAAAAGAGCCAAAATAGTTTGCTGGTCCTCACTGAAAACCTCAGCTGGAGAAGCCGGCGATACGGGCTGGACGTCGTTTTAACGGCGGGTGTCCGCTAAAACAGAAGAGGGGGAAAAAAAGGATGAGGATGCTAACTAAACCTCACGACCGTTAGCTTATTATTTATTTTTTACATTTCCATTGAGTGAGTTTTACTTCGCTTCTTTCTTGCTGCTTTTAATCGTCCTCGGAAATGTTGACAGGATCCAAAAGCACGTTCAAAGTGAGACAGATGCTCCCGGATGTGAAGGTAAGGTTGGTGGACGAGCTAACGGACGCTAATTAGCATAAAATAACTAATTTAAACTTTTCTCAGCAGGTTTGGAAACACAATAACTGACCTACTTCTGTTTTTACTGTAAACCCGGACTGTATGTAGTTTATATGGACGCCTTGTGGTAACATTTCTGCTGATAAATATGAGTATTTGTATAAAAGTTTTTCTTTTTTAGTAAAACCTGAGACTTTTTATTATTATGTCCAGTTTGACTGTGGTTATTAGGATAAGACTGCTTTTAATGAACAATTACCTGACCTTTGCTCAGAAACCCACAGGAGGTTGTCTGGTTTCCTTCTTCACAGAAGGGTTTCAGTTTATACATGTTGCTTTATTTATTTATTTTGCCCATAATTCTGCCTGTAGTGACCTTGTCTTGTTAACAGGACATGCATGAGTTCAGCAAAGGTACATAATTTCACTTTAATTGGTTGCATGGCTAATTAAAGTCCAGGGGTAAGAGTGAGGAGGGCTCTTAATGACTCCCCACAGCAGGGGTTGGTTTTATTTGGGAATAAACTGCAGAACAGGATTCATCATCTCCATAGGTTCTCTGAACACTTTCAGTTTCCTTTTATTTGCTCTCAGGAATAGCTGTGAAAATGTTGAGGGCACAAATCTCTGTCAAATTATCAGCACCTGAGGACTCATTAGTTTGATGGGGAGAACACAAAGCTGTGATTGAATAAGCAGTTTGCTGAACGCGCTCCCCGGCAGTGTCTTTGTGCAGCCTGGCTTTTTGTTTCTCATTGGATATTTTCAGCAGCCGCAGGGGGAAATGGGAACAGATGCCTGTCTTTTCTCCCCCCCCCTGCCTCAGGCGAGGCTTGCATGTGAAGTGGTGGTGATGGGGAAGAGGAGGGGGTTGGTCTGTACAACATCTGGACGTCGCTATGGAGACTGGGGTTGGATGGGTCAGGACGTTTTGAGTTTTGATTCCCTCCTGAATGAGATGTTCAAAGTCTCCTCCGCCACCATCAGAACCCTCAAATCTGAGAATGTGGCTGAGGCTGAGATATGCTAATGTGGGCTGTGGACAGTAGATTATATGCAGAGGCCACCCACACACTCCTGTGTTTCACTTTCATGAGCATGTGGTTAGAATGGATCCAGTCCTGGACTCGTTTAGGACCAGATGGAGTTTTAGTTTTCTGGTATTTGTCTCTTTTTTGTGTGTAAAATACTCCTGCAGTTCAGTGTTTTAATTGGTTGTGACTGTTTTACGGGAAGCTTAAAGACCTGATCATTAAAATATCTTTAATCTATCACCTATCTAGCTGGGTGGTTTATATGCTCAAAGTTCAGATTCCAGCGTGATGTAAACAGCTGAAGGGACGGGAATAGATGGCAACGTCCGTGGAAGAGCTGTTTTTGGGACTGAGAAGCGTGACAGTTTGGATGTGTCTGTGTTTACGCTCAGATTTATTCAGAGAAGTCTTCCACCTAAATGTCTTCTTGTCAGATTCCGCCATCTTTGTTTACCCACATTAAAAGTGCTTTGTTTTTGTTAAGTATAGACCCACATTTCAGTAACCATATTACAGCACTAAACTCTTTCAGATTGCACTGTTTGATGTTGTTCAGGATAATCTTTTTGTTTGATTTTATAGTTTGCATAGTTTAAGGTGTAGCAGCAGTGCAGAGGGCTAGGCCTGCCAATAAACTGTAGAAATATTCAGGCTCATTTTGACAGCTCTTGGACTTGAGCTCGCTCCATGGGCATCATCAATCCATCTTTGAAGCTGCCAACATGAAAGGCACGCAGCACAAAGCCCAACAGAAGCTGAAATGCCAGAGGAGGGATGAACTGGGGTCTATTCAGAGCAGCTGAAGATTAAAGCCTGATAGTGAAATACCAGCCCAGCACAGTCTCACACACCCGCTCCCACAGGACCCAAACAGCACCTCCACTGGCCTGCTGAAGCTTCCCGAGCTGCAGCAGAACAGGGGCTCTGCTTATCGCCGGGCCAGATTTATGGTTCTGTTGGAGGGTCTATTGATCTGACAGTGGGTGATAATTAACCAGCAACAAGCTCAGTATTTATGGAGCAGGTCGTTTGTCTGTTTGGGGTGTGGAAGGACTCTATTAATCTTACCCAAGGGAGGTGAACTGTTTAATTTAGTGGCTTTGAAAATAACATTTCACATGAGATGATCCACTGCTCTGGATTTTCATTTGAGCCATTTGATGAGTGGAGATGTGAGAACTGAGCAGGAAGAGGAAACACTGCTGATGGCTGTCAGAAATCTAACCTTTAGTCCCAGAATGATTTGTTTAGCACATACTCAGCCCTTTAAATGAAGATTGAAGGACACGGACACGTCAAGGCTTCAGTGACTCATAAATATTTACTGTCAAATCAGATATTTATTAATTCTGCAGGGCTCTAAACTGCAAACATTCAGGCTAATTTTGTGATTAATTTTTTGAGATGGTGAACGTAAACGTTTTAAACTCTGTTCACCACGACGTCCTGAAAACATATTACCTGTTTGTTTGTTTAAAACATCAAAACAACAAGCTAGAGCACAGGAAGAAGGTGGTTGTGTGTGTTTACACTGTGTGTGACTGATGGAGTGCAGAGTTAATGAAGGGTGGGAACAACATTAGTTATCTTCACCCTCCTGTGACTGGACCCGTTTCAGAGTCCAAAGATCTAACTGAACAAAATGCCACAGTTTCACTGTACTGTAGTATGCAACCATAGATGAATTTAAAAATAAATTCTGTATTCTAATTATTAAAAAAAAACATTTAATCAAAAGGTTTTTATTATAAATACACAAAATCAAATCTTCCTTCCCTTTCTTAGACATTTACACACGAACTACCACAGCTGATGGGGACAACACAGGAAGGATGTAAACATAAACATATAAGGAAATATTTCAGTTTATATGTTACTGCTGATGAAATTACCTTCCATATTGCTAAAGTATCCATACAGCTATTATATCTATATTATGTATTTATATAATTACTAGGGTTGCAACGGTACAGAAAATTAACAATTTGGTTCAGTTTGATACTTTAGTCTCACGGTTCAATATTTTTTTTGATAGAAAAAGAGAAATGTCCACGCCCTTTTTAACTTGAAATTAATTGAAATTCATTCAGAACATTTGTTTAACCTCAGTTTTTAAATAAAATCTTGCTGAAACAGCAAGTTTCTCAGTGGATCTGTGCTCCACAATGCAGCCTAGGTAAAGTAGTCAAACACAGATCCACTGATCCTTCAACACAGAGCATCTTCAGAAAACAAGATGATGAAATAAATGTTAAAAATCTGTATTGTTCCATACATAGTGTGTATTGAACGCTTCCATACAGATACATGTGGCACCCCTAGTTACTACTTATTAACAGTTATTTTGATGCAGACACAGTGATGTAATCTTTTCTCTAGCTGGAACTGATCTTTAAAAACCAGAGCAGCTGATGTTTGATTTAAAACACATTTTTATTTTAATTTCTTTATATGTGGTTTACATTTAACAAACATGGACTTAACACTTGAAACAAAGCATGTCTACACGTGCATACTCACTTTAAACACTAAACTGGGCTACAGCGAGTTGGCTGTAGCAGCTGCTGCTGCAGCAGCTTTATTTCCCTACCTGATTAGGTGCAGAGAAATGATGGCAAATATTGACCAATTAAAACTGGGAAAAACATTTCAGCTGTAGTATGGCAGCAAAGTGTTTAGGTGCTTAACTGAGTTGGTCCTAAAGGTCACTTTCTGCTCTAAATTCATTTTTCATGTTCATGATGAGATTTTCTTCAACACATTGTTAAAAGAGAGAGAGTTTTAGTTGGTGCAGCAGAAAAATGCTTTAGATTTATTATTTATTATAGGGAGATGTGGAGGATTTACTTTAAATATTAACCACTAGAATTCTTGTTTCATAAAACATAGATTTATTATTTGACTTTCAGTTTAAATCAGGTCTAATAAGGTCTGTTTTATTGCTGTATATTGAGGTTGTAATCTTGTTTTTCTCTACTGTACATGAGCAAATACATTTCCACTGAAGACCTCATTTCACCGTGATCTGTAGCTTCTGTTTCTCTGCAGTTTTCTTCTTTTTGCTTTGCCCTTGGGCTTTTCCTTTCAGTGCATGAATAAATTAGATGCCAGAGCTTCTGTTTCTTTTATAGCTAATATCTCAGGTGTGTGTTCGAAACGAAGGAAAGACCGATGTTTGTGCCACTGTATGTCTGCTGATAAAACACTTTGAAGAACGACCCATTTAGGAAAAGGTTTTCTGTTTCTGCGTCTTTTTACCTCCAAGTTAAATTTAGGAATTTTGGATTTATGTGAGCAAACAAAGAAACACAGACTGTAACCCTTTAGTTAAACTAGAGACTGAAACATTAACTTTTGTTAAAATAGATGACTTCTGACAAATATTAAGTTTGTCACTTTTCCAAGTTGTTCTTTGAGGAGAGGAAAGTGTTTCTCAGGACCGAGCAGCATTTCTGCAGAAGTCTGGGTTCAGCAGCGAGGACAAGCCATGAGGAATGGAAACTGCAGTAAGGCTTTGGCCTCCGTCCCTCAGGATGAGCTGAGCAGGGTAAAAAAATAGGGAGAGGAGGCAAAAAGAGTGATGCAGTGGTGACAGAAAATAAAAGTGAAAGGTCAGCTTTAACACAATTTGGGAAATGTGTTTTTTAAGGGCAGTGTGTGTTTGACTGGATGTAGCTTAGACATTATCTCAACTGTTTTTAAACACTTGGTGGAAAAGTTCCAGCTGATTTACATTTCACACATGCGTTAGCTTAGCACAAAATGCTTCTTGGCAATAAATCTTATACCGTTGGAAAGCCTGTTCATTTCTCTTTTAAATTGTGCCACATTTGTAAGGATCATGCATCTGTGGGATGAGCAGTAGAGCTGAGTGTTTGGGTTGTGCACATGAAAAAATTGCCATATCTTCCCTACCAAACAGCTTATTTAGCTGTCACTTTTGACACTTGTTTTGAGTTTCTGGTCCCCCCAGGTGCTGCCAATCAGGTGTAAGATTTACTGTTTGTTACAACAAAGAAATAATAAATCTACCAAACACAAATTTCCTTCCTGTTTGAGTGAAGTATAAATGTTTTGTGTAGACTGGGTCAACCAATCTGTTCATGTGGACCTCAGTTCTTATTAGTCTCTCAGCAGCTTAGTGCTGTTTGCACTTCCCTTTCAGCACTGCCATGTTATCTTGTGTTTTTAGCAGTTCAGACAGCCTTCAGAGAACAGGCTCAATCCACCAGACTTGAACAACAAAACAAGAATAGAAAAGCAAAGAATAGCTTTTGATCTACTTAAAAGAGAGTTAGGAATTCAGCTGTGGCTTTTCTGTGGGTGTTGATGTGGACATGGAGAGAAAGAACATTTTAAAGCCTAATGTGGGGGAAAAACAATAAAGTTCAACTTTACTCTCCTGCCTTGTAATAAAAGTTGTTTTATTTAAGTGGATTTTGTATCCAGTAGACTTTCTGCCTTCTAATGAGCCCAGTAACAAACTGTAAGCACATTTTAGACTTTGAAAACAAGCAGCAGCTCCATGTGAAGAGCTGGTTTCTGGAGTTAGTGTAGTATTAGTGTGGTGGGAGAGAGTATTGAAATTTATGTTTTGCACTAATATTAAACTCAAAATTTACCCTGTGTGTTGCTTATATTTAATTGATTCTTATATTTTTTGCAAAAAAAACATATTGTATGTCATCACCTGATTAACTTTTAGAGTTAATCTGATTCCAGATAACTGCTGCAAAAAAACTGACCTTGGAAAACACAGTCTGTTTTAACACTGAGCTGAACTGTGGTGTGGTAGTAGCTGAAAGTCATTCACAACACATGATCTGACATCTTTGGATTTTAGATGAGATTTTTCTAGTTTGACCAAAACAGCTGGAGCTCTGATTTCTCAGCTTTAAATGATTTTAGTCTAAAACTCTGGAATAAAAAGCAGCGAGTCATATGCTTTACTTTCAGTCCTGAACATCTATTAAGAAATCATTTCAGTATAAAAACCAAACTATAGAACATGTGGATATATGTTAAAAAAAACAGACATGCTCTCATTAGAAAAAAGCAGGCAGCTTTGAATAGGTGTGATTTTTACAACCATCATACTGTACAAAGGTTGTCTTTAAGTGTGTGTGTGTGTGTGTGTGTGTGTGTGCTTTAAGTCTCAGGTTTTCATGCGAAGGCTTCTATCTCAGAATGAACTGTGCTGCAGAACTATTAGCATAATTCTGCCGACTGAGTGGGTTCATTGTTATTGTTGTCATGTCGTTGCTGACTCAAAGACCTGCCTGTATTCTGTGATAAAACCAGCACCTTCAACTCAAACACTCATTTAATTGTTTCTCTGTGGGCCAAGCCCACTCAGAACTGCTGAAGTGGATGTTTCAGGCTCTGGGTTGTATGGTTTTTCTTGGAATTAAAGCCCTGAGTTCATTTCTCTCTGTTCTCTTTAAAGCTTGTTGCCACCTGTATAATCATAGCCACCTCTCACATTGCAGCCCTCTGCTTATTATGGGATTTCAAGCTGATGAACGTAGATTGCCTCCGCAAGTGGGGGTTAGTAGCAAACTTAAGTGAAAACATGTGCGCCAGTGAACCCACATGCTGATTATAGAAAGCCTCTGTGGCTCTGTTGGACTCTGTGAATCTGTGAGACTTTGTGACTTTCAGACCAACCAGAACCAGAACATGGAAACTCTAAAACATGGAGGGGAGGGGAGGGGGGTCTTTGTCTTCAAGAATGAGTCCACTGAGACGAGTCAGGCTTTAAATATAATCAGGAGCAAAGGTGACACGAGGCCTCCTCCCTGAGTCTGTTTGTGTGTTTCATCAAGCTGCAACCTTTAAAAACTAGGGACTCAAAATGCAAGAAAATATATTTTCAACTGCAGACTCACTGAATTCTGAATGTTTTTGACCAACAAGTTGTGTGAATCTGCTTCGTATTCTTATCTAATTTGTTTCTGATTTTATATTTGATACAAATTATTTATTCATTGAGCTTGAATCAGGGATTAAAGGATATAAAGGATTTGCTTTAAAACTCGTACATTTAGACAGATTTCTGTCATGTCCTTCATGCATTGCAGATTTAGAAATGAAATATTCTTCTTAGTGATGAAACTCACTTAATATTGTCTGTTTTTCTTGTTAAGGAGAGGATGCTGAGCCAGAGTAGCATCAGCGCACGGAGTCGAGATGAGTTCGGGCTTCGCTGTCTTCCAGGTAGGAAATAAAGTCTGAACTCGTATTTCCAGAGCTTTAAAATACAACAAAACCACCTGCATCCCTCACTTATTGAAGTTATTTCTACTTTTCAACTTCTTACAAGTCCAGCTCTGATAAAGTAAATGTCAGTTTTTAACAACTGATCCAGTCAAAGCTGAGGAATGGAGCACAGAAACAAACTCATTAAGGACATTTTGTTATTTAAAGTTGGAACATATTCTGACAAAAACTCATCTGAATTTAAAAAGAGGCAAATCGTAAAAGTCTTCATCCAGAGACACATGACTCATCCTTATTGTTGTTGATAAATATAACACTATCAAAGAGTTTCAACTCGTGTAACAAATAAGTTTTGTTTTTTTGCTTGAACCATTTTTGGTTATAAATGTCTTTATTTACAGGAGTTGATATTAATGAATGTTTGCATGTTTAATATAAAACTGAGCTCCATTAAAACAAGTGGTTGAAAACCTCTCTTAGAGAATCCTGACCTGTGCTTCACTCTGAAATCATTTTTCCTCTTAACCCAGAGCTTAATGAGCAGAGCGCTGCGCCACAGAACAATCCCAGCCCTGTTTGTGTTGTTGTGTCAGCACAGGAGCTTTTCATTAAAACATTGTATTTAACTCTGGAACGGCTCACAGCTCTGAGCCTAAATGTGTCATATTCATATTCAAAGTCTTTTTTCAGTTTTTATTGTATTTCACTATGTTATCTCTTCTCCAGCTGTTCTGGGCACCCACACACCGTTTTGTTCTTATTTCTTTATTTATTTCTAGCATGCTTTCTTTAAATGTTTTTTTATTACTACTTATTTATGTTCTAGACATCACATATAAAATTTATTCTTAGCTTTTAACGTTTCCCTGTGAAATACTGACGATTCTGCCAATTTTTTAATTTATTTTCTGTGTTGCTGACTTTTAACCTTTTATAAAACAATAAAAAATCTAACTTCTCTCTTCGCCTGTTTCCACTTTTTCTCCCTCTTCATTCCAGTTAGATTAGAAACACAGTTGTCCATAAAAACCTGTCTCATGTGAAGCAGGAGAAGAAAACAGATGTTTGAGCAGAAATGTTTTGATTTCATTCCTTTTTTATTCACATGGAGCCCTAAATTAAGTCATCTGTGAGCTGAAGTCACTAAAAATACACTGCTCATTATTTCCTTTCTGAACGGTTCAGATTTCAGACACAGTTTGGTTGTTTGCACTCGGTTCAGACAATTTGTATGAACAAGTTCACTTTCAGGCACAAAGGAGACGCGAGTCTGTGAACCAGGTGAAAAGGCTCATGTTGCTCCTCAGGACTCACTTTCTCCTGTTGTCCTCTTCAACAGGTTCACGCTAACACTCTGAACACTCAGCCTGTTTGTGTTGAAGCTGCAGGTTTGATTTTACACTGAACTGATGCTAAATCTGGAGTTTGAAAGAAGTGTTTTTGTTCTGTCAGAGCTGAATCAAGTTAGAAACTGAATGAGTAGAAACCGTTTGGAAGCGGTTTGGTTCTGTCAGTAGTTAACGGACTCACGGCACCGACCGTGGTCTCATGTGACACCGGGACACAGGACCTCAGAAACAGAGCCGGCCTGCAGGAGGGCGAACGGGTCAGCACAGCTCCAACAGTTACAGGTAGATCATGTGCCATTTCAATGGTGGGAGTAGAGGAGGGGGGCTACTGTCCGTCCACACACACAGCTCAAAGCCGGGACCCCCTTCAGAGCTACTGCACTAGTCCTTTTCCCCTCAGTCTAATGTTACTGAGGAATTTAATGGCTGCTCGTTGGCTTTATAACTCCATGATTGATGGGTGTTTCACACAGAAAGAAATTCATTTGTTTGTTATTGTGGTTTGTTTGCTGTGAAGGAAAGTGGAATTATTATTACTTTTTAGACTTATTACAAATAGCATACCATGTTATTGATGGTCTTTCTTTTTCTTAAATCTGATTTTTTTTAAAAAATGCAGAAACTTGTGTGGTGGAGCTGTTAAAAAGTATAATGTGGGTAATTTAACTTGTTAACCTCTCCACTGAGGGTGTTGTTTCTTACTAATAGGGATGTTTTCTTTGTTGATTCAGCATTCACACTATTGTTTTTGTTTTGTTTTTTTCCTGGTCTGCCCTCTTCCTTGTGGTTTCAGGAGAAAAGAAGTCTGAAAATGAGAAACAAATGTGGATAAAAACAAAAAAAAGCAGAGTCTGAACATGTGGTTCACATACTGATGATTCTCCAAGTCTCCATCTTCTTCTATCCAACTGAAACTTGATGTGTTCAATAAATCCTGCATGTTTTATCACTACGTTCTACACAAACAACTGTAATCAGTTTGTGATTTCAAACCTAGGGTTAATTTGTTCTGAAAACTCCGTTTTCAAGGTTTAAAAATGCATTTTCATAATGTTTGTAAAAGTGTAATTACACTTCTCTACACTATAAATCAGTTTGATTTATTAGTTTGTTCCTTAGAGCTTCTTACTCTGAACTGACATGATGGTGCTTTGAAATAAAAACTGTAGAAGAAGAATAAAGGGAATGTGAAAGAAAGCTGCTGCCAGGTCCTCATTAGTCACCATGGTAACCACACACCTGTGTCTGTCCCTCCCTGACACCCTCCTAATGCGTCAATCAATTCTCTTTCCAGTGCTGTGGAAGGAGATCTGTTTCTTGTCCAGTTTTTCCTTTCTGGGTTCCTGTGTAGAGTTACCAGTAAACCCAACAAACCAGTGTGAAAACCCACATGTGAGAGAACACGGAGAGAACATGTAGACTCTTACAGAAAGGCGGGGAGGCAACAATTCTAACAGTAAAACTCTGTCTCAAGACTTTTGCATCGACACATTTAATTATTTGAATGGTTTGGTGTTGTTTAACAGGTGCAGTAGGGTTGTTTTAGTACAGTGTTGTGACTGCAGTTACAGCACTACATTAAAAACTTTAAGGACATATAAACACCTTAACTTGTCCTGCTGACTCACTCCGTGATGAATTACCTGCCTGAACACACGTCTTAAAGTGAACGCAGGACTTCAGGCTGCTGGTGTCTCCAGTCTTTTAGTCTGCAGGAATGTTTTCAGTTCTTGTTCTCCCTGGAGAGGCGTTAGAGAGGCACACAAAACCACAGACTGTAGTTTGACAGCCAAGCTCTCTCTGTGCTCGCTGTCTTCAAGCTTTGTGTTGAAGTGCACTTCATGAGTTTATTCTAAAGTTGTTTGTGGTATTTTATTCTGAGTTCACCCTGAAGGGTTTAAACTGGGTGCAGTAAATGTGGTGACTCTTTCTCAGCAGCGTAAAGAAGGGTTTCGTGTGTAAAAATGGTCATTTCCTGTTTGTGTGTTGCACATTCATTAAGCTAAGAGCCAAGAGAGGAGAGAGGCTGTCATTTTCAACATGAAGGCCTTCCCTGTTCCTTTTATGAAAGCAGTGAAGGAATTTTGTCCTTCCTCTGTTGATTTATTTGTTCTTAAAGAGACAGCAGTCTGTCCTTGTCTTTTAAGTCAAGTGAAAACATTTTCTTGCTCGTATTTCTGACTGAAAATTCCTCTTGTTGTGGACAAAAAGACCATTTTCTTCACGTTTACCCGGTTCTTGACTGTTGCCATGGAGACACAGACTTGCTGGCAGAGGATTTGTATTCCTGCAGGAGACTTGTAAATGTGCTGCTTCACTGCTGTGTGTGTGTGTGTGTGTGTGTTTTCCTCTAAGTGTTTTACACACATCTGTGTCTGTGTGTAAAAAGATGTTTCTGGGTCAAAAAGGTTTGTTTTCGGAAGCTTTGTCCTGGATTTTCTGTTGCTACTTCATGTTTTTTCTACTATCTTTGGAGAAAGTCACGAGCGTTAGAATCTGACCATGTCCCACACATTCAGTGATTAACTCTTACAAACCAGAGGCTGTCAGCTTTCTGTCAGTAAAGTTGTGCCTTTTATTGTTCTCCCTGCTCCTTCCTGCTCATCTGAAAGAGAACTTGTAACAATTCAAGGACGTCATTTTTTGTATAGGATGTTGTCACACCCACTCCCAGCTGCTCTCTCCTTCTTCACAATGCTGTTTATCTCTCTGTGCACTTCCTGTTGTGTACCCTGACAGAAGCTCCTCCACACACTCCATCATCACCAACAGAGAAGTTCAACGCCGTCACACTCAGACAGTACGTCTCCAGTGCTTTAACTTGTCCACCTGTCTCCTGTGCGTCTTGTCCAGGCGAGTGTGTGCTTCAGAGGACTGTCATGGTGAGGAAGAAGCTGACGGCCAGAGAAGGTCGAGGCTGGCTCTCTGGTACCCTCTTCTGTACCCACTTCAGAGTGGCATTCGTTCCACAAGACAGTCCCAAACCTGATGTGAGTCAACGCATGTGTGATATTAGTTTGTGTAGAAGAGGACAGTTAAAATTTGTAAATACAACTTCAAATGAATGGCAATAATAAACTGTCAGTAAATAAAAAAAAAAAATGAAATGCAGAGGCAGTGTGAGAAACACATATTTTTGTAGTTTCCTCTTGAATTAAGAGTGTAGATAAAAACCAGTCTATAAAGGACTTCACACGTCCTGGTCGTTCAGTTTGTCACATGTTAGATGATGCAGACTAATCAAAACAAAGACACATGGATTCAGAACACCTGATAAAACCTGAATCACAGCAGAGCTGTAGTGTAATAAGAGTCTGTTGTTGACAGATCAGAGGAAGTATGGTTGTGTGTTGGTGCTTTTCTTTATTTTTTATAGTTTTATTTGTGTTTTCACAGCTTAGTTTGGGCAGTGAAATATTTTATAATATTTAGGCTGTTGCTGCTTAATGTGTCTCTAAAGCTGGACGCAGTTTGTTACATTACTTTGTATTGATGCATAAGTAGGGCTGCACGATATTAGGAAAACCTGCAATAATGGAGCTTAATAATGCAATAACAATATGACTTGCAATAAATTAATAAATACATAAGATGTAGTGTTGATGTCTTTCTGTTCTAGGTTTAGAGCAAACAAAACAAATCATTTCCATTCTAGCATGATTTTTTTAAATATGTAGAGCTCCATTTGATTGGTGAAATACTTAAAGCGTCTGAGAGACAAAATGCATAAATGCAAACTTTTGAGCCGACCATTTGTTGCAGTTTACTCAGTTTTTTGTGATATGCATATTGTACAGGCTGTTCTCACGATGATGATAGATTTTCCATATATTGTGCAGCCCGATGTGGAAGTGATGACTGAACAAGTTGTTCATCTGAGGTTTTATTTAGTAACTTAAAAGCCTTGATATTAAAACAGTTTTCTTTTAACTTTGTGTTTTATATATTTGTACTCGTGTTTTAGGAATAATTAAATTAAAGTTGTGTTAAATGCAGGACAATGCAGATCCAGTTCTTCTGGGAGAACACGATGTTGCTTTGGCATCGATAGAGAAGGTTGTTGCTGGTGAGTAAAACTTCACGCTCACCTTTTGATGCAGTTTCCTTTTTCATGGATAAATCATTAGATTATTGATGGATGTTTATTTTGCTGCTCTGAAACAATGCTAGGATAAAACTAGCTTAGGGAATAATCAGTTATTGCTGCACTACAACTTTTGTTTTAACAAATACAGTGATTATATTAAACATTTTAAACACAGAAATCTGATTCAGATAGTTTATATTTAATGTCAACAACATGGTGCATATTCAAAAACCAATAATAATTCTTTAGTCTGTTATGAGATGTGCAGATCTGTCCTGAGCCGTTTGTTTGATGTTTAACTGGTACTTTGTCCCATGTTGTTTCAGTTGGTCCCAACAGGACCAAGTTGGTGACCCCAAACTCCTCTCTGAAGTTCACACCGGAGGAGCTGGTGCTTTACTGTAGGGACATGCGAGTCATGTGCTTCCTGTTTGACCGCCTCACTCCTGATGCTCAGGTCATAGAGGTGTGTTCACACTCTGATTTAAAGACCTCACTATTTAATTTCACTGTAATACGTTTTGTTATGATTTATCTACCCTGAGTGATCGATGTGCTTTAGAAGGGTTTGAATGCTGAGTGTGTGTTGAGTCAGATTCAAGGCTCTGGTTACTTATCCCTCTGTTTGTGGGTCATTTTAGAGCCGTAAGACATCAGTGTAGAGAAGCCGATCTGTGCCACAGACCACTGATCTGAGAGTGCAGGGCCTCCCTGCTGAAAGATGATGACCTTTGTCATGTTGATGGCTTCACTGTGCTTTCCCTCCTCAGATAACCTACACCATCGCCAAGACCTACCAGCCTGTCAAACCTGGATCTGTTTTATCCTTCCAAAACGCTGCCCTCGGGAGTGTAGGTGAGTGGTTTAATGTACACAACTGATACAAGCTCTGATTATTCTGTCTGTCTTTGGCTTCCCAAGAACATAAAGCGTAGTCGCTTCACTGCTGAGATAAATTAAAAATGAAACAAAAATGACTTTGATTCTGTCAGTATTAATAGTATCAGCGGTTTAGTTGAAGTGTGAAGCAAATGTCCACCAGATCAGAAACAGAAATCTATTTTTATGTTCCTGATTTGAGAAGTCTAAAATAATGTGTTTCAGATCATTCTCACTTCACTTTTCACTCCGTTCAGAGACAGAATGCAGAAAAGTCTCTGACTTCCTCTGTCATTTCTACCATCTGTAAAACCGTCTGAGTGTGATGCTGGAACTCTTGAAGTTCATGAAAATGTGACACTGGAAACATTCTGTGCAGACTCTAACAACATATAGAGCTCACGTCTCCTCGAGTCGCCGAGACTGGAAATATTCTCCCCAGTGACGACACGATGAAAATACTGGCTTCAAAACCAAAACCATCTGGGAGGAAATCTGCAGCGGTTTGAGTTTGAGGCCTTCGGAGGATGTGAGAGGCTCTTTCTGACAGGGATTTAAGAGCTGAGTTTACGAAACTGCCCAAATGTATAATTAAACAATTAAAGTGTATGAATCTCTTTTTAATCAAGCTGTCGGGTTAAAAACAGGCGCAGTTCTAAACCAGCCTCTGGCTACTCGCGTATAGAAACCCGAGCCTGTCTGTCAATACATTGGGTTATGTTAAAGCTACGCTAGGCTGGCCGCTCTGTGGGTGCTTGTCAGCTCTTGGATGAATAATGTAGCACCCCCACCACCACCACCATGGCCCCACAACAACTGTGTAGATGTCCTGAACTTCAACTCTGCCCTGAGGGTCAAGAGTGTCTCCTCTTGGTCGGTACTTTCTGTCTGAGTCCAGAGCATCACAGTGACTCTGCTGGACGGTGGGACAGTGGAAGTGCTGGACAAAAGATGCTGAATGAAGCAGAGGGTTGGTGTGACAGAGGAGGAGGCAGCTGAAAAAAGAATATTCTGCCATCCTCCCACTGAACAATCAGCTCTCCTGATGTTAAACCATCTCTTTATCTTTCAGTTGTTTTGTCCGGTTAGTTGTGACTTAAAACAGAAGAAACATCAAGTTCTCACATTGTAGAATGTTGGTGTTAAAACTGTTTTTCACAAAATCTCCTTACATCACCCTCACATTTTGGATCTGATCTTTTAAAAATGTCACATGTATTAAAACATTATTTGGACAAGATGCAAACCTCAGTTGAAGCGTTTGAATCATTTTTCCTCCTCCAGAAATGAAGCAGTTTCTAAGCAACCGCCGCCGAGACGCCCACATGAACTGGTTTGAATCAGCCTCAGACTGGGAGCAGGAGCTGGAGCGGTGTGGAGCCGCGGGCTGGAGGGTCAGCTCGGTCAACGACCGCTTCGAAATGTCAACCAGGTAAAACCACGAGCCGTGTACATCAGTGCTGTTGTATGAAATAAAACACACGTCACAGATTCATCCATGTGAAACCGCTGGAAAAGATCATGTTTCTGATGCTGTTTTTATGAAAATGAAACAAAGCGTCTCCCACAGGGTCACGGTCGGACATGGAAACCACTCAGTCTGTTCAATACTTTTGTCCTGTATGGATGCTCTTCATGTGAGCTAATGTTTTCATCTTCCCAGCAGCCATGTCTCTGTTTATAAATAACATTTCTCTGGTTCCCAACAGTCTGTCCAGGTTCATCGTGGTCCCACAGAAGGTTCTGGACACGGAGCTGAAGAAGAGTTTTGCCCACTTCAATGAAGGACGGATTCCTGTGAGTTTCAGTACAGAGAAACAATTTAATTAGGACCCCCGCCCCCCCAACCGCACGTGAAGCGGGGGTCATGTGGTTTTGTACGATTTCTTTGTTTTTTTTTCAGGAATGTAGATGAGTCCAACCTACACTGCACCAGCCAACGGTTTTACAATAGACCCCATATTTGTGGAGGGGGCTCCATCTGAAAAGGGGTGTCTGGACATACAAAAATGCTTATAACTCAAAAACTATTCAACATAAGAGCTTCAGATTAGTTTTGTTTATCTCTGATTCATCAGGCCCACCAATGAGACAATGAGAATCGTCTTCTATACATTATTTGAATACATGATCCGAAGAAACCATCTAGAAACAAATTTTATAAAGTATTCATATTGCATTTCTTTCATCTTAATGATAGATTTTTTGTGCAGACCCTTTCTAACTCCTGTGTAAGCTCTGTGTTCTAAAACAAATGATCTTTAAGCTTTTCTTTAACATCCTTTCTACACGATTGACACCAGATTCAGTTTGTAGTTTTGTAGTAATTTGTCACGGTGAAGGATGTAAAGCCTTTTGTTTTGCAGCGCTGGTGCTGGAGGCATCCCAGAGGCAGTGATTTACTGCGAATGGCCAGTTTTCAGAACAACATCTACCACGAGAAGGACGACATCAGGTGTGCAAACATTTCAAACTCTAAAATGTGTCAGTAATGTGTGACACAAGTCCATAAACGATAAAACTACTTCTGTGTTTATTTTCCCTTCATGTGTCTTTAATATTTCTGTTATTTATCTCCATCTGTGGCTGTTTAAAGTCCCTCCTGCAGGTTTACTCCTGATTGTCAGTCTGTTATCTCTGTAGTCGAGTCAGAACCTCTTAGTAAGCAGCTTATTTTTATCTGTGATGAGGAGATGCTTTGATAAAATTGATGGTTGTGTAAACAACAGGAAACGTCTAAAAGCCACAAGCTGCAAACGGCAAGTTTTTACTGAAGCTGAAGTAAAAGAACAAAAACTCTGAGTTAAGTTTTACGTTTTAAACTGAAACATTTTGTAAAGTCACTCTTAACATCACTGCTGTGGCCTGAAATGTGAAACGTGACGCAGAAAAGCCTCCCAAGCTGAGTCGGTTAGAGAGTCAGCAGTTTGTAGCGGCGTGTAACGGCAGGAAGTCTCTCTGCAGAAACCTGGAGACGGTTCTGTTCGGGTGTCAGTCGTCGCTCTGCGTGGTGGTGGAGCTGGGTGAGGAGCTGCCGTCGCCTGCAGACGTCCAGCTGGCTCACAGCCGCCTGCGGGCCCTTTGTCTCGGAGGTGGGCTTCGAACGTAAACACACCCACGCCTGGAAAAACACACACACCTAACTGCTGTCTAAAATAATCCTAAACCTCCATCATGGCAGCTGTGAGATTATTAATGTAAAGTACAAGTTTGGGTTTGTGAGGATAATCTTTCTGTAAACTTCTTAACAATAAATGATTTCAAAGGGTTTTTATTCAACTTTCACCACGTTCTGACTGCTATAAACCACCCTGCAAAAAGAAAATAAAACGTTGACGAAACATTCTCCAAGAGGTGTAATTATATATTTACAGTAGAATTATAGCCGCTCAGAAGAAAACAAAGTGGAGGAAAAACTTTTTCCTTTTGTTTCGTGGTTTAAACAGTTGGAATGTGGAGAATAAAGTCAAAACTGAAAACCCAAGACTAAAAACAGAAAGAGGATTTCATATTTTCTCACATCCTGAACAAACACGTCTAAACTGAAACATTCTGAAAAATGTTTTGGGGCTTTTCCTGCAGTCGAGGCTAGTTTTGTCACGTAAGCACAGACTGGTTTTAGTAAATAAATAAAAAACAACAAACAAACCTGAAGAAGACAAACACATGGCTGAAGTGCTGATTGGTTATTTATTTTTTCACACATAAAGTGATTAAAAGTCTCTGATTTCACAGGATTATCCTGTAAATCACTCAGATTTCAATGAAATCCACTTCAAAATGTAAACAATGTTTCATTTCATTTCATTTCAAATGAGTCCAGAGAAATTTCCAGATGTTTACTGAAACTCATTTTATATTCTTGAGACGTTTCTCGATCCCTCCTTCCTGTTTTCAGCCTTTCGTTGGGCTGATGTGTGCATGTTGTGGTTATAATGAAGTCTGCGCTGATCTGACTTCCTCCTCTTTGGGCTCACAGATATCTCCACGTCTGTGTCCATGCCTGATGACAAGTGGTTATCCACTCTGGAAAGCACCCACTGGCTCGACTACGTCAGGTGCGTCTGATTGTAGATGACTCTCTGCTACTCCCACACCTACTTTTATTGGAATCCGATGTTTGTGGCGTCACGTTACGACTCTCGTGTGCGTCTGCAGGTCGTGTCTGAGGAAGGCTTCAGAGGTGGCCTGTTTGCTTCGCAGCGGTCACCTGACCGTGGCTCTGCAAGGTGAGTCACGTGACGCCGGACCCGGGCTCATATCATTCATTTATTATTCACACGGCCTGCCTCTCATTAATGCTGCTGAAGAAGCTATTTACCAGGAACAACTGCCCTCCACTGAGCCTTCATGCAGAGAGCTTCACTGCTGCTGGTCCACATGAGACGGACCATGCATGTCTCGTTTCACAGATTTACTATTTAAACTTTAATAAAACCTGCTTAAATCTGCCTGCAAGTCTTTTTGCATCTGAAGCTAGATTTGAGATATTCTGCAGTAAATCTAGTGTGGAGTGTTTGACTTGCTGATGAAGATGAAGATGACAACAGAACCTCTACTTTCTGATTTGTTTCTTCTAGTTTGATGCTGCAGAGTTTAGGAGCTATAGGAGCAGTAATAGCATTTTTATTTTTGTTGATTTTCCTGTTTTTGGGATTGTTTGAAAAAAAATCTTTGATCAAACAACAGACATTCTTAAACATTTTAGACAGTTGCTTTTCTGCAGTTTTGTGTTGTGAAACAAAGTGTTTGTTTGTTTGTTGTGGATCAGTTTTTTGGCCTGTTTGTGGAACAGTGACTTTTTATCAAGCAGCTGCATTTTTTTGTTATTAAAGATAAAAGAAATGATAATTAGAGATTTCCAATCACTTGACCTCCAGTTTTTGATTAAAACCCCTCCAGTGGCAGAACTGACTGAATAATTCAAACAAACTTCTCAGCTGAAGATGTTTAACCTTTTCTGCAACTCTGAACGTAACAAACATCAGTTTGGTGTTCAGCTCTTTGCCACACTCTCTTCCTGCACCGACTCAATCAGAAGTAAATGTTCTGCTGAGTGTTACTAAATCCCTCAGGAGGTTTTTTCCCTCTGTGAGCCTCTCGGTGCTTTCATGTCTGTCCTTGTTCATCGTTTCTCCTGCAGTTCTTCCTTCTGTCTGCTCTCATCCTCTGTCTCTGTTTGGTTGGAGAGAAATAGTTGCTGAATTAAACGGTGGTTAGAAAAGATTTATGTGTCTCTGTGGTGCTCTTACAGCTCTCCAGTCTGATGGTCTTAACATTACTCAGCACTTTTCACAAGTGATGACTCCTGCCAGTGTTTTTAGTTATTAACATGAATTTATTAATAAAGATTTGGTCAAATGGGAACAAGCAGACCGTATAAACTCTGTTCTGACCCTGCAGAGGTGGAGGACCGGGACTTGAGCTGCGTGGTGTCCAGCCTGGTGCAGGTGATGTGTGACCCTCACTGTCGGACCCAGAGGGGCTTCCAGGGCCTGGTGCAGAAGGAGTGGGTGCTGGCCGGCCACCGCTTCTACAGCCGGATCAACTACCAGCGAGACAGCGACAAGGAGGAGGTGAGGCGTCTCCTGTGGTCCCACGCTGAGCCGTTAATAGAACCCTGTGGTGCAGCAGGAAGTGACGGCGGTACCACACGTCATGCTGTGATGACTAGTGTCAAAGTGCAAACAGCAACGTTACGCTGCATCAGGCAGAAAGGTGAAAAGATGACGTCTTTTCATTTATGTTCAGTGTTTTAAACAACGAGCTGTGTGAGGAGGACCCTGCAGGTGTTGTTTCAAAGCATGCATGCACATAGAAGTCTTATCCAAATCAGACTGCTTCCT
>JARVJO010000305.1:2483610-2503578 GCA_031762555.1 Cynodonichthys magdalenae
CCCCCCCCCCCCCCATCTGAAGCTTCCTTAAACTGATTCCATCTTATCCTGATCTGGTAGCCAAAGCATGGAGGTTTGAAGCAGGGGCTGAGCTTTAATCAAACATTTTATTTGTGTTTTATCAGAGCCGAGCCGAGTCCATTCTAGGAGGGGTCTCTGCAGTACATCGTCCTGTGGGCGGAGTTTGTCCTAACTGTGATTGGTCGGATCGACTTGTCTTGTGGGGCAACTTAAGAGGAAAAAATGATAATAGTAAAATAATATAATTTATTGATTTGACTCAAATAAAAATGATTTTGAACATGTAAACATAATTTATTGACTTCAAATAGCTTGTGGCTTCCTGTCTCAGGTTATGACTGATATTAATCTTTACATTTAATAAAAATAAAACCTTACAGTCAATCTGACCAATCATGTCTTGGGCTAACTCCTCCCACAAAATAAACTCTGGTTTAATCCTGGTTTATACTTCGAGTCGCACGTCTGTTTCCTCCTGCTGAGTGACAAAAAACTGTCCAACTTCATCTGCTCTCCAGCTGCTGTCCCCCGGTGACAGCTGTCCTGTTGCCCCCAGTCAGAACCACGACATGCGGACCATGCGACTCGGAGCGTGTGATTGGTCAGAACTTTGTGGGTGTGTTTGTTCATGAGGAACACTGCAGAGCTGAGGAGCAGGTCTCTTATCAGCTCTGCCTTCTGTGTGTTATTTTGTTTAAAATGATTTTTTTGTCTGAAGCCATTTGTTAAAAGCTAGAAGAGATTTGATCCTGTGAGCACACAGCTGATTTACACATTTTCACATCTTTCTTTCACCACTGTTAATGTAAAATAAGTTTTTCCTCCACAGACTCTTCAACACGACACTGATTTAAAAATTTTAAAACACAGCATCCAGCCATTATTACTGCTGTTTATGTACTTATATGAGCTGTGGGAGGGCAGAGGGAGGATCTATGATCATTTATAGCCCCCCATGTTTTCAGCCGTTTTACTTGATCAGGAAAAAGACGTCCAAAGTTAAGCAATCTCCAACCTGCTGCCTCACATCTTACTGAAGTGTAATCCAAACTTCAGACTGCAGAGACCCCCTTCTCAGTCAATTTGATACTTCGGACAAAATTTCAGGTGGCACCTTTTGTTCAATTTTCTACAAATCACTGCCAGTTTACAGACATTCACATGTGAAATACATTTATGAAAGATCTACTCAAAACTCTGCATTTTTTCAAGTCTTTGAGATTGATAAAACAACGTAAAATCAGTATTTTATGAAGGTCTGAAAACCAGACTTTAACCTGAGATCAGAACTAAAGCTTTTCTTATCTTAATTTAGTTTTATTTCCTCACTGAACAACAGTCTGCATCATATGATCCTTTTATCACAACAATCCTCTGCAGCATTTAAAACTTCATGTAGAAACTAAAACACCGGAGTAACCAGGAGTTATTCTTCAGACTAAATCAACTAGACTGTTTTTTGCGGCGCCCCCTGTATGGACGCCACCGTTAGCATTAGCCTGTACCGCCTACATCACGATACACAAAGAGCCTCCTGCTGTCCTGTCAGCTGTTTGATTGTCCTCTTCTTCCTCCCTCCACCTTCATCTTCATGAATGTTTTTATTTCTTCTCCCATCAGTCTCCAGTCTTCCTGCTTTTCCTGGACTGTGTTTGGCAGCTGTGGTTCCAGTTTCCCTCCCGCTTCCAGTTGACAAACGACTTCCTGTTGGCCTTGCACGACAGCGTCCACCTGCCGCTCTTCTCCACCTTCCTGGCAAACTGCCAGCGGGAGCGATGCAAACGTTTACGGGTACCAGAGACGGGCCTACGTACATCTGAGATGTACAGGAACTGCACAGACGTTTAATCACAACTTGCTGATCTATCCCCAGAACCTTGGTCAGTCCTACACTCCTGTCAACGGCTGGAGAGACGTCCTGAACCCGGACCCTTCCTCAGACCCGTCTGATCCTCCTCTGCCCCCCGTGTGGGACTGGGCTCTGCAGCACAGCCAGGAGAGACAAGTTCGCTTCACACAACCCATCCCACCGATTCCTCCGCTCCAACCTCTGCTCAACGGCAACCTCAACACCAACCCCGACGCTCACAGGGTACACCCGTCTCACCGTTTAGTCCCGGGGGTCCAATCAACATCTGAAAGCATCTAGTTTTTAAATCAAGTTCAAATCAGAAGTGTTAGGTGGTCTGATGGATCAGGGGTTGTTTTGTTCAGCAGATCTTTATCCTTCATGGTGCTCTGTTTGTACGATGCCACAGCGCCCTCTGGTGGTAACTTTAAAACATGTCTTTAGTTTAATTAGTTTCTGCTTTAGGTTGAAGAGTGCAGATTAACAGAATAAACAGAGTCCTCATAAGATTATTTAATGTTTTAAATAAGTGATTCAACTGACGACAATTATATTTAGAGTTGAAATAGATTTTTAATCAGTATTTTAAGAAAGATGTCTTTTAAAAAGCTTGGTAGATTTTTTTTAAAGTAATTCCAGCTTTTAAAATGAATTCCAATCTATTTTTATGACAAAGAAAATCCTTATTTTCCTTCTCTGATCAGTTAACGTTTGAAGGTGTCGGAGGTTTTCCTAACTCGACTTTCTGTCTCCAGCTGAGCGACGCCGTCCCCGGCTCGGTGTTCCTGCTCTCTCGGGGGACCTTCACCTGCCCCGCCAACCTGCCGCCGTGGCGCAGCGGCACCACGGGCATTTACAGAAAGAGCCACCGGAGGGCGCCGTCCTCCGAGGGCGTGCCCGGCCTGGAGAGGCTGCTGAAGGCGTGGGCCCTCACCGAGGTCCCTCACGGCGTCCCCTCCACCTCTGGACCGCAGGGGCCTCTAGACCCCTACGAGCCCCTGCTGCCCCTCCTCATGGGGCCCTGCGTGGGCCTGTGGAGGGAGTGCTACCTGCGGGGGGCGCTCCATGCTCAGGTGTGTGCTGGGACTTGTGTTTTATGAAGAATTGGGTTCCGTGTGTTTTAAACAGAAAAGCATCAGGTGGGCTGATGGGTAGAAATATTTCAGGGCTGAGCGTCGACACGCAGGAGATAAAATATATTTAAATCAGCTGCAGCAGCTGATCGATACCTCCTTACAGGGCTGTGGGATGTCTGCACGCAGGATCCTCATCTCTATGGTGATGATAAGAATAGTTGAGCTGTGTGGGTGGTGTTCTGGACTGGAGAGGAAAATGTTTTCAGCTGCAAATCCAACTCACATTTACAGTTTAGAGAGTGCTGTCGTCTTCATCCAGGTCAATAAATACATTTATTTAGAGAAGCATCTGTGTCTTTGTTTTGACACAACCCTGATTAATCCCTTCAGATGAGGAGTGTTTTTCTGTGAACGATCCAGATGTTTGAGTTCAGTTTAACAAAGATGAAGTTTGTAACGTCTGTTTCTGTCCTCAGGCCTTCAGTCATCCCGTCTCCAGCAGCAGCCTCCACCCTGTGGAGCGTCTGGCTCAGGAGGTGCAGCAGCTCAGAGACCAGCTGGCTCAGCTCTCCTCCTGCACCACCTCCGACTCGCCCGCCGTGACCCCCGAGCCCCGGAGAACCGACGCCAACCTGAACCGGAGCACCAACAACAGCACTTTCCTCTACCCGGCGTCCAGGACTCAAGCTGCAGGGACCCCCAGAGCAACGCCCCCACCTACCTCCACCAACCACCAAACCTCCAGGGGCCCCTCCTCCGCCTTGGCGCCGCTGTCCAGACCCGGCAACAGAGACGCCGGCGGCAGCAACAAGGCTTCGTTCCTCTTCAGACACTCTTCAGTAACGGACGCTCGATACTACCCCCCACCCAGCAACGCCAAGCTGCCCAAGAGCAACGGAGCCTCGGTGGGTTTCTGAGGTCTTCTGCTGAGGAGTGCTTTGTTTTCATTAAGTTTAGACCCCCATGAGACAGAGTTCATATTAAACTGAGCAAACAATAACGTGTCACTAATCAGAGAAACAACAAAACCTTTGTGTGGAAATCTGACAAACTGGGTTTAATATCAACAAAACAGTTTATATTAAAATGAAACAAGTCTAGAAAATATCTAAACTGTTATTCTGTTTCATATCATCTCCATCACCTAAAGCTTTAAAAATGATTGACAACATAAACTGATTGTTTTAATTTGATTATATGGTGAAACAGCCTGCCATACATGTGACACATCATTGTTTGCTCAGATTAATAAGCACACATGAACAGTCTCACTGCAAGTGTTTTGTATATTTGTTATAAACAGTACAGAAAAGCAAAAACACCAAAAGTAAAAGCAGCAGTGCAGATCAGCTGGCAGGGTATTTCTGTAAAAAATAAATAAATAAAATCCCCTCGTAGGAAGGACATAACAGCTCGTAGTTTCTGCTTTGAGCATCTTCTCCACATCAGGTCAATAAACTTATCAGGACTTTGGTTACAGAAGCACTTGGAAACAAAACTTGAGCTTTTTTTATGCATTTAACCTTTAAACCGAGCGAGCGTCAAGCTGCAGGTCTTTACATCTTTCTGTCGCGCTCAAAAGGAGATTTCACTTGTTTTTTTTTTTTTTTAAAGCTGCCGAGGCGCCGTGTCCGCTGCCTTTAATGTGGAATTTAGGACATGGGAACTATTTTTGGCTCCTCTCTCCTCCCTCGGCTCGTGTTGTCTCCGGAGCAGAGCGAGGACCCACATTCAGTTCAGGATTCCGTTTATCTGAGATCATTTCAGCTCTGGAGTCCAGCTGACAGCTTCCAAGTATTATTTATGATTATGGATGGTTAAACCTCAGAAGTCAGTGTTGGAAGCTGTTTGAGTTTTTTTCTGCAGTCAGCATCTTTGACTATTTAACCACAAACATTTAATGTGACATCTTTAAATTTAAACAGCAGCTCTGTCTCTCCAGAGGGATTCTCATCCGTGTACAGGAGTTATTCTTCAAACATTGTCAGTCTTGTTGTGATGCTGATCTTTGGTACCTCACTGATGGCACTAAATATGAAACTGTTGTAAATATTCAGACATCAGTTGCAGGTGTGATGCCAACCCATCTGTTCGTCTTCCACGCAGAACAAACCAGATGTTTCTGTCCCGTCACACGCCGCTCTGCGTTCCTCCACCGTTTCGTGTTTTTTGGTACGAGCGTTTTCAACTTGCCAGATGTAAATATTCTTTTTGTACGAGCACACAGTGTTTTCAGTTCTGACTTCTGTTCATGATAAAAAAGCATCTCCCTGAATAAAACATTAGCATACACAGACTCCAACTTTATTTTTTAACAAAATAAATACGTACAAAATGATCTGAACACTTAGAAGTAGCGTGGCGTTTAAAACAAATTAAAAAAGGTCAATACTGTCACAGTAAATGCATGAAGTCTGACAGAAAAGGTTAAAAATTAAAATATCCACTCCTGCTTTGGTTTCCCACAGGCTTGGAAAAATTAAGATAAAAAATATTTAAAAAATAAATAAAATTTTAATTAAAAAAAATGCCCAAAAAGAAAGCTGCTCTGCCACATTTATTAGGATGATGTGCAAATATTCCAACACCTATAACTGACTGATGATGTCAGGTTTCCTCAGGTCAGCTGTTTACAACAAACAAACATCACAGAAAAATGATCAACTTCAGTCCAAAGTCTGAACCGTCAGGTCCAACGTCTTCACCCCGACCTGCTCCCGTGCTCCTGCAGGACGCCAGAGGGGTCGTAGAAGTACCCCGAGGAGGAGGGGCCCAGGCCCCCCAGCTGCCGGATGGACTTGCACATGGGGCAGGGGTACTCCGACAGACCCTCGATGTCCTCGAAGGCCATGTTGACGATCTGGTCGCAGCAGGGGCTGCAGAACAGGTGTCCGCAGGAGAGGCGTTTGAGACGCGCCTCGTAGGAGATGCAGCACTGGCAGTGGGGCAGGTCGGGCCCCAGGGACAGAGACCCCGTCAGGGAGCTGCTGTCCAGGCTGCCGACTTGACTGGAGCTCTTCGCTGGAGACCTGAAGGACGGACACAACGGGTTCCACGTGAACAGAACCAGACAATAAATGCTCAGTAGGCCTGTCTCTGAAATTATTGAGATAAACAATAATATTGGAGACCAGTTTAAACTAATAATAATAATAAAAACCCCTCCTTTACAGAATTTACAGTTCCTCATGCTGCACAGGTTAGAGACCACCTGACAAATACTTGAGTTCAGCTGTCATCGTTTTGTTTTCTTTGCTCTAAAGTTTGTCGTTTCTGGATTATATCAAGTGTTGCAGATAGAAACCAGAAACCAGTCCTTCAGGGCCGGTCTGCAGGTTTTAGATTTGTCTCTAGTCTAATATTCGAGTCAAATACCTGATTTACCTGGTCAGTGTCTGCAGAGGCTGTTGAACCAGGACACATAAAACATGCAGACACTGAACTCATAAATAATGATTTTATTCAACATCATAAATAAAACTACAGTCAAACCTTTGACAGTAATAAAACTTCTAATACTAAATAAATGCAATACTTAACCTGAGGTTTGGACAAAAATCTAAAATTATAAAATAATGAATGCAGTTATTTGGCAGTTTCATAATCCCATATTGTATTCACAATGCAACAGAAGTAAAACATCTTAAATGTTTAAATAAATAACTTTAAAGTTGTTGTAAAACAACAGAAAGGTCCGCTGAGGACAAGCTGAGTCGTTTCTGACGAATCATTAGAACCAGGACAGAAAGCTGCACACATCCGGTTTTTCTACAAACATTTCCTGCAGAGCTAAGAAGCAACAAGTCAGACCTGAAATCTAACCGCAGCACAGATTGCTCAACAGCAAACCCTCACCTGAGCAGCTCCCTGCTCACCTGCTCAGGTGAGTCAGGACAGCAGGATCCTGGATCACTTAACATTCATATCAGAACGCACGTGAGCGTTCGTGGTCTAAATTAAACCCTGCAGACACTCAGGAACTTGTTGTCATAACAACAGGAAGTAATTAAGAAAAATGCTGGCATTTCTCAGAACCAGAACCATGCAGAACCAGGACTATCACAGATCCTGGGTCAGTTTTTGTGAATTTGAAGCTAAAATAAATCAAACTGGTCGCTGCAGAGAGGGTTACACAATTAGAGATCATCACGTGGGACTCTGTCCCTGGAAGGTTCGGTTCGGTTCGGCGTGCTTCACAGTAAACAAACCCAATAAATAAACAGCAGGTAGATGATGATGATGATGAGCTCTCACCTTGATGAAGATGAATCTTTGAAGCAGTCGAAGCTGAGCGCCGCGAGGATCCTCCAGATCAGGTCCATCATGCCGCCGGGTCCTCTCATGGTACAGAGCAGAACCCAGAACCCAGAACCTTCCTGCCGAGCAGCATGTTGGAGCCGAGCACGCGGAGGCGCTTTAAGATGAGGACACCCCCCCACACCACCTCCTCCTCTTCCTCCTCCTTCACCTCCACCCAGAAGAAAAGAACCCGAATCAAATCCGCAACAAACCGTTTTCACTCAGACGCCTTCATCTTCACCATCAGCTTCATCATCTGCAGACTTCTGAGGTAAACAAAGCTGTGTTCATTCTGAGCTGTCGGTGCCTCCTCTTCCTCCTCCTCCTCCCCCCCCGCAGGAAGCCAAACTGACGTGTTTCACATTTGTTTTAATCACACCTCACGTGAGTTCTTTTTAGTTTTATTTATAAAAAAAATACAATCACTTTAATAAACATTAGACATAAATACAGGTGGACGAGATGAAGCAGGTAACATAACACAAATACACAAAAATAGTAAAACACACAGAATATAAAATACTTTGTAGATAAAATGATCACACAATGCTTCACAAAAGATTAAAATAAAACAATAATAAAAGCTGATTTGAACGTTTCTACCTGATTTGACCACCAGGTGGCGACAAATATCTGTTCTGAGTTCTCTTCGTCACAATAAGCAGGTTCCTCAGAAAAATTAAGTTCCAAAACTGCAAATAATTCAAATTAAATTAATTTATTAAATGTTTAAACCAGTGAATTTCAATCCTGCTCCTCCAGCTCCACTTTCCTGCATGTTTGAACTGTTCCCTATGAACCGAATCTGTCATAATAATTAAAGCAGAAAAATATAAATGAACACATAAATAAATAAATACACTTAAAATGCACCAGTTTAATTAACGTTACCTCATGTTTTAAAATTATTTGAACTTCCTATTTATTTTTCCAGTTTAGTTTAAAAATATATATATATATATTAGCACATCATTTACATTTTACTATATTTAAAATATATAAATTTTCTTTTTCTTTTTACTTGTACATTTATCTGTGTCTCTTAAATTATTATATTTAATTATTTATTTATAATTTTTCGCACAAGTCTTTTTATTTCCATGTCCTCCATAGTTCCTCTGCTCTTCAGCAGGTCTTCAAGTTCTGCAGAAACCTGTCAATCACTCATCAAGTCAAACCAGGTGTGAAAGCAGAGGAGCAATTCGAACTGTTTCTGTGTGTGGGATTTATGAGACGATGTCTTCAGTGTGAGGTTTGCAAATCGTTGCATTCTGTTTGGATTTTTTTCACACATCGACTGAAACATTTTAGATTTTGGGTTGAGTGATCAGATCCACAGGAAACCTAAATAATATTTAGGCTGCCATATTTATTTCTAAATTTAACCAACATATTGTTTTCAGGCTTCAGTTCTGTAAAAACCAGCAGATCTGGAACAAAAAAAACTGTTTTTGTTTTTAAACTCAAAACTGTTTTTTTCAAAATACCAGATTCTTTTTTTTTTTTTTTTGGATCATGAGGATTCTTCTTGTTCGGTGTGAATAAAAGACCAGCAGAGATCAGTTTCTTTGCATCACGTCTTTGCAAAATGAAAAGGCTTTCATTCTTTTTCCCACCAGGGGCATCCTTGTGAACTCTAATGGAGCCAATTACAGGCACGAGCCCGAACACGTGCGCGCGGAGGCTCCTCTCTTGCACAGAAATGGAGCTCATCGAGACTTGAGTTTTCAGTTAATCTGAGTTCAGCTCAGCTTGAATCAGGATGGAGAATAAAAAACATCTCTTGTTTCTATGGCGCGGAGTGGAGGAGGGATGAAGGGGGCGGGGGGAGGGGTGGTCTCTCCACGCAGGAAGGATGCTGTGTAGTAAAGTGAGGGGGGGAGGAAGGGGGAGGAGAGAGAGAGAGAGCATCTCTCTACGTCAGTGTTCCTCAGAGGAGCTCAGGAACCCGGGTGACTCCCTGCAGCTGAAACAACCCCCCCCCCCCCCGAACATGAACTGACCTCCTCACCAACAAAGGTAAGAACATTTAGTTTTTCTTTTATTTGCATTTTTACATTTCAGTTTATGAACGGAGTCTGAAAAACCCGCTTTTTGGAAACGTTTAAAGACGTTCAGGAGACAAACAGGAAGATTTCTGGGACCAAAATGGATCCTTTATAATGAATACTGGACCAACTCGATAACCCCTAAACCGGGTCCAGGACGGGTTCAGGGACAAAAGGAAATAATTGGTTTGAAATGATAGAAAATTGCAGGTATTTTTCGGCTGCGTTTCGATGCAAAATGCGCCTCCTCGGTTCTTCTTCCTTTGCGCTGAGAACAAACATCATCATCGTCACCACCATCACCCTCCATCCGTGCGCAGAGGACCCCAGGAGGGAGGATGGAGGTGACGCGGTGTTCTGCCCGAACAAGCACCAGCTTTAAATGAAGAAAACATCGTTTTGTCCTTGCCGCTCATCTTTTCTCAGTTTGCACATTTGAGCTCAGCTGCACTTTTCTCTGAGCCAGAGTCATCAGAGGTCCTCTAATATTTCCTGTTTTATAAAGGGTCCGATGGAAATGTGCTCCTGGAGCAGGAGATCCTGCGTTGTGCGTCAAAGTGACCTTGTGGAAACCCAGCGGGGGGCAGAGCTTCCTGTTTGCTCTGTCTTTTATTCCAGTGATGCTGGAAGGTGTTTGATGTTGTTTATAGAATAAAACGAGGTGTAAAAGCAGATCAGAGCTGCAGGCTGATTAATTCATGTGATGCATTTTACAACCGTCTCCCTGTGGCAGCCATCACTGCAGCATCCTCTCACCAACATGACAACAGAGCTGCAAACAGGATGGATGGTTTGTGGACTCAAATTAATTTGTTTTCATGCTGCAGCAAGATAAATCTTTTATAGAAAGTTCTCATTCTGTTTACAGGTTTTGTTCTCCTCAAACCTGTTAGATGCTGTTTGGATTGGGTGTTTTCTCTAAAGCAAAGATTAGGATTAATTGTTAAATTGTTTTTGGAAGAATCCACGTGCACGGTGTGATTCAGGTGCTGCAGCAGGTGATTGCTGCTGGTGGTGCAGCTGCTCAGAACTATTGTTGCTTTGCAGCAAGAAGGTTGCAGCTTCACCTGCCTGCAGCATCACTGTTCTCCGTGTGCAGGTGTGTGTTTTCTCCGTCTGTCTAACAACATGAACGTTGGGTTAACGAGTTGTTTAGCAGCAAACTGTTGTGGTAATAAATCTAAACATTATATTAAAACATCAAAACTTATAGCTAAATCTGAAGAATTCTAAAACAACTGGCCTTTTGCAAAAGCCGCGCCCCCTTAGTTACTGTTGCTACGCCCATCAAGCTTTCTGTAGCAGATGGGGTGTTTGTGCACGTCATGACGGGGATACTTTGTCAGAGTTGGGTTACATTTACTCAGTTACATTTACTAGAGTAATTTTATCATGAAGTATTGCTACTCTTGAGTAAAATATCTGGATACCCACTGGCAAACTGATTCAGAAAAATGTTTATTTTTACCTGAATTAGTTATTTTGTAATTAGATGAAGTATTTTCATTTTGATCTTTAAAATGCCAAAATTTCCACCAAGCTTTATATTTTGGTGTCATTTTTAAATATTAAATGATTGATGTCTTGATCAGTTGCTGCGTTTTTACCAAATTTTTTTTTACTCTTACTTGAATCATTTCTTAGATGGCTATGTTTTACTTTTAGTATAATTTCTGGTGCTCTACCCACCACAGCTTGTATACCAGTGTTATAGTGACTCGTTTTGGAGCAACATCCTCCAGATCAAGACAAAAAGGGTTACAATATGCAGGGTTATATTACAAATATTACAAAGAAGGTTCTCGAGGCTAAAGCATACATCAGAAAAACCCCATCACCTCCATGTCAAATGCAACCAGCACAAAACAAAAGGTTCTCCATCTCCTCCCCTTAGCTTTAGCTCTTAGCTCGACCCAGTTAACACTTCCTGTGTTTAGCTGCATGTTTGGTTCAGGAGAAGAATCTTCAGACTGGTCGTCTTAAATCATAAAACAACCAAAGAAGTGTTGAAAATACAAACAGAACGTTCATCAAACCTGACCAGAAATCTGTGTCTTAAGGTGCAAATACAAAATCTACATCTAGAAGCTTTTCTAACATTCAGCACGTCTCACTCATGGTTCAGTCATTCAGATGATCTGCAGGAATCTGTGACTAAATGACTGATCAGGTATTAATCCTGTTTCATTCATGTCATGATTCTTTTCGCTCTTCCAACCACTGCAGGGTTCATTTTCAGTAAAACACCAAAACCAGCAGCAGATCCTGTTTCCACAGAGAAACTCCATGTTTGATCACAACTGATGATTCAGACTGAAGCAACAGTCATTGATGATTGCTGTTGTAAGACTTTAGAAAGGTTTTGGTTTCATTAAGTTTACTCTGAGTGTTTAAAACTCACCAATACATCAACCCTTCACCAGATACTTAGAAATAGAAATAAAAAGGGAAAATGCTGTTTTAGCCTTAAAATCAATCGCATCAGTAAAAACAAGAGGCGGTGTTTCTGTTTGATGTTCCTGTTTTCTGGCTGCTGATTGGACCGTGCTCCTGTTTGTCCTCAGAGGTTACTCCTGCAGGTTCCAGCTCGCCGGTCTCCGGGCCCCGGCCGGAGCTACCGGGCCGTCTTTTATTAGCAGAACAACAGAAAATGGTCCCGGCTGTTTCAGATCTGCAGTTAGCGCAGCTGTTAAATCGTTTAGCGGAGTTTTTCTGGACCAAACAGATCCATTCGTGCTGCGTGGTTCTAGAAAAGCCGTTTGTGACTCATGCATATGAAACACTCGGATCAGAGATAATCGATGGTCTTTTCTGTCGTCTGCAGATGACAGCAGCTTGAAGCAGCAATTAGTGTCGAGTACATAACTCACTATTATTAACTGTGTGTTTTATATCTGCCACAGGAGGTGTGTGTCTTTGTGAGACAGTGTTGGTGCAGGATATTTACTGGTGTTGTCAGTTTAATGGTAGGAGTGTCCATGGATTTGGGCACAGATCTCCTTGAAAATAATCACATATTTTATGGAACATGATGTCATGCTTACAGGATGAGCTGTGAACAACTCACAAGTTTAAGCTCAACAAATATAGATCAGTTACAGATTTAAGTTTGCTAACAATGATTAGCTGTGGTGGCCATCTTGAATTGATTCTGTTCAGACGTGGATGTCGGTCCGTCAGTTACAATTTCAGAAAGCTGTAACTTTCAAATAAAATACATTAAACCTGGTGTGAGTCATCCATGTTGCATGCCCGACCATACCATGTGGTCATATGACATCACCAAAGCCCTGCCCCCTGACAACAGGAAGTCACTTTTTGCTTGGAAATCTCCATCTCTCTGACCTTCTTGACCTAATCAGCAACAAATTGTGTCAGAGCACAGATAATACGTTGATCTCACATGTTTTCAAGCACAAAGACTTCTTGGTGAAAGGCGTGGTCATGGCGGTGTGGCGAAGTCAGACATCACACCGTTGACTTACGTTCGGCTCTAAATTCTACATATTTCAGCTGATCTGCACCTAATTCATTATGATTCACCCCACTACAGCAGTACAATTTTTTGGGGGGCGTGGCCTAATTTCTCCACCCCCGCCCCCCCCAACAATTATTTATAGAATGATCCCCAAGCCATGCTTGGACCTACAATCATGACATTTGGTCCACATGTGTAACATCTCAGAACCTACAAAAAAGTCTCTTGGAGTCATGGTCCAACCCACACAGGAAGTCGGCCATTTTGGATCAAAGCTGCCAATTTGTCTCTATTCTTGCACATGTATCTAAGCTAACTCCCCCTACAGGTTTGAACATGCAGACTTCACATGCTGCTTCTCTCCACACTGACTGGTGGAGGGGTGGTGTGGGTGTGGCAGAGTGGCGAATGCTGCCTCGCCGTTTGCACACCGTTAGCTCTGTACATACGTGATCCGATCTGCACTAGATTTTGTGTGCACCATCAGGGAGACATGCTCAACACGTTGGTGTAGACAAGATCATCTCAGCCCCCCGTCCATCCATCCATTCACCTAGTGATGTTTTAAACACTGAAGCCCTGTGATGATTCCAACAAAACTGCTCAGTTGGTCTCTACTGAATGGCGACGGGGACATCAGCGACGATTGGCTTCAACTTCTATCGTGTTCAAACTTACAAAGACAAAAATATTCTTGTCGTCTTTTCACCTTTTTGTAAAATGTGCTGATGAGAGCAGCAGTGATTTGTGTCAGCGCTGAATATCAGGATGAACTGAAGTGTGACAGATGAAAACAGACTCAGTGCAGCACACCGATGCAAACAGGGCTCGTAGTGGCAATAATCAAATTCACACGAGCATGAAAAAAAATCACACTTATTTTCCAGTGAGAGAGAAGAGCAGCAGCCGACAGCTCTGCTAATGATATCTGCAGCTTTTTAATCCCTGCAGGATGTTTCTGGTGTCAGGAAGAATTTACTTTCTTTACTGGAGCAGAAAAAAACAAATTTCAGTTTATTTTTTCACATCTTTTTTGTTGTTCCACTTCTTTGGCTTGTGTTGAAAAAATATAAAGATGCTGCCGACTTTTATGATCAACCAGTTCGCAGAGAAATCATTTACATCATGTGAAAACCTTCATCTGCCAGTTTTTTATATCTTTAAATATCTGCTCTCTTTACTGTTCTCACAAGCAGGAACCAGCTTTTACACATTTATGTCTGCATGAAGAAATCTGATGCAAACGTGCAGAAAGTCTCAGGTAGGGTTCCTGCAGGCGGTCACGTGCACGTCACCACGGGCTCGTCGGGTCAGACACATCTGCTGAGATGGTTGCATTTTTCACAGCTTGACCTGCTGAGTCAGCACTGATCCAAATAATCCAGCATAAATCCAGCTCCGACACACAAATCTGTTCCTTTCAGGATGAATTTCCTTTTCAGGCATTTTTGCCTCCAGTCAGACGTGTCCAACGCTGTAATTTGATGTTTGGAAAGCTAAATTAATTTATCTCAGTTCTAATTAGAAATGATTTACATGTAGATACATTAAAAACAAACTGTCATAAAAAATAGCCATCTAAAGGTAAAACAAAAGATTATAGTTTAAATCTGAAATAAATGAAATAATCTGTCCGTGCAGGAAGACGGTTCACTTTGTAAGACTAATTAAAATAACAGAAGATTAATAATCAAACATTCTGCTCTTGTTTCAAACAAGAAAAAAGTACTTTTTGGCTGAATTTAAGTTTAAAACTTGGTTAGATGGACAATCTTTGCAGTGCAGAAGGTTCTGGAAAAACTGTCCATCTAACCAAGAATTTTTTATCTTCTAAGATATTTTTTATTTAGTTTTGAGTATAATAAGAGCAGAATGTAAGATTATTTATTCGTCCTTGTTACCCTGGAAACTTTTCCTTATTTCAAGAATCTTACCAAGTGCAATTGTTCTTATTCCATTATTTTATTATTTTCACTTAAATGGAGTCTGAATTGTCTCATATTTCTTAGATTAAGTGAAAATAATCTTCTAATGCAAATCAGAACAATTGCATTTTCTTGAAATAAATAAAATTTCCAGGGTAACAAGGCTTAATAATCTTACTTTCTGCTCTATTAAAACAATCAAACATTTTGTCTGGATAGAAGATGAAAAATACTTGGTTAGACAGGAAAAAACAGTGCAAACAAACTTAATAAAACATATGTAGTTTTTGTTTGTTATATTTTGATTTTATTTATGATGAGCATCCATTTATTACATCAGAGACTGACCTTTTCCTACATTATGAAGTTGTTTTCATGACTTTGCATTGAGAGCCTTTCAGTTAGAAAGCCATGATGTCTCATCAGTTTTAGTTCTGAACCACTCCTCAGCTCTGCTCCGGTTTATTTTTGCTGAAATGGATTCAGAGCTCAGATGCTGCAGCTTGGAGCGCACCGAGCAGGGGAGCCATGATGTGTGGCCCTGAGAGCTGCAGCCTCGTGGAGCTGAAAGCAGCCAATCACCCCCCGTCATGGCTGCCTCTGTGTTTTTGGTCCCGGATCGGCCCGAGGACGTGCAGCTGAACAACTGTCACTTCCTGTGTGACTCTGTGCAGATGTCAGCGTGCTCGCTGCAGATGAGGAAACACGAACTGGACTGAGGCTGGTTTATAGCAACAATACATCACTGCTGGGGGTGGTGGTGGGGGTCCTTGTGGACAGAAAACGGGTCATGAATAATTGATGGAGTTACTCTCAGCCTCAGCAGGAGGAGCCTTGGTGCTCAGGCTGGATGGATGGAGGAGAAAATGCTTTTGGGTTCAGATGTTTAAGGATGCAGGATGCAGAATAAAAGGAGTCGTCCTGCAGGAGGATGGAGGACGGTTAAATGAATCCTCCAGGAAGACACTGATACGGTTCTTGTTGCTGCTCTGTAGGTATGTGAGGAGAATAAGAAACCCAAACTGCTGCATGTGTTCTGATTCTAAAGGTTAAGTTCACGAGGCTTTGTGAAGTAAATCAGAGCTTCTGCCTCCAAAAAGATGACGGATCTAAAATCCAAAAGAGTTCTGTCTTTGTTGGGATTTATTTGGCCTCCTGCAGTTTTTGTCCCGTATGGTGTGTTTGGACAGTCGGCTGAAATGAAACAAACATACGGCTGAATATATTTTCCTGGTGTGGTTTGAGCCTTTAATGGCAGCGGACGTTTCATTGTCTGTGTGGGTGTTTGTTTAATGAGTCCAAACAGAGCAGCCGTGTGCTGATCCTACCCAGAACGCATCGCTTCAGATGTGTGAGAGAAAAAGACTGTGATTAACATTAAATAGATTTTTTTATTTTTATTTCTGAGGCCTACTCTATGGAGGACCAAAACTGACAATGACCCAAAAATAAATAAATAAATAAATCCACATAAAATGCACCAATTTATTAAAAAAGGAGAACTTTACTCCATGTTTTATCATGTAATTGATTTTAGATCAATTAATCATGCAGAACAGAAAAATGTTAAAACACAGAAATAAAAGACTTGTGGGAAAAACAATAAAATTACATAAAAAAATTTAAGAGACACAAATGCAAAGAAACACAAGAAAATAAAAAATATACATATTTCATATTTATTTATGTGCTTAAATATATATTAGAATTAAGCTGGAAAAATAAATATAAAGTTCAATTAAATGATAAAACATGAGATAAAGTTCTTTTTTAAATTAGTTGTTGCATTTTAAGTGTATGTTATTGGTCTATATATATTTTATATTTATATTATATTTTTTTATATATTTCTGCTTTTATTTTTAATTTTGTCAGTTTTAGTCCTCCATATTCAGACCTACTGGTATGTTTGATGTTGCTTAGAAATAAATGTTAAAAATGCAAATTAATCATGATTCTGACAAAACATATAAACACATCATAGCTGAAAAAATCTTTATTTTCTGTTGTTTTCACTGCCGTCATGTTGCAAATATTCTGCTTCGGTTTCACAGAGGAGAGAAAATTCTCTGCATGAAAGAAATTAATTCTGCACAACGTGATGTTCCCAAACATCACTCTCACACACACACACACACACACACCCATACACACTGACACAAACAGGCAGAAATAAAACTTTAAAGTTTTAATAAAACTGTAAGAAATAGATGAGCTGCAGGGGAATAAAAATATAAAAACTGTTCAATTAAAGCAAATCCAACCAGAACCAGAGGGACAGCAGGACTTTAAACAGATAAAACAGGTGACAGATAATATAAATAAATTATTTATTTACATAAAAATATTTATATAGTCAGAGACTGGAGAGACTTGGAAAAGGAAACACTCATTTAAAAAAATCTTTTGAAATGTTGAAAAACCTGCGAGATTTTTCTGCAGATATTAATATTGTAAAACATTTTATGCTTTTTTTACTGTTTCTTGGATACTTTTACTCTGTGGGTCTTCAGCACACACTGGGTCAGTGTGAAATAAATCATGCAGTTTTTAATATTATTATTGTGAATATTATTGTCCTATTAGTGAAAATGCAGATAATCTTGTAGTTTAAAAACCTTTAGAAGATAAAAGGAGCCTGAGCTTTGATGAGTTTTACTGCAGGCAGTTTTTTTCAGCTGATGTAATTTAACTTTAACAGTTTCTTCCTCATCGATCTCCTCTGAGCCCAGAACCGCTCGTCGTCTTCCTGCCAACAACTGCATCCTGTTAAATGACTCTTTTATAGTAAAGAGGTCCTGTTTCTGTCAGCGTGCGACAAAACCTGATGAAGAGGAAACAAAAAATCTATTCTGAGCAACTTGTTGTCTGAGTTGCTTTGACTGGACTCTGTGGAGAAAACAGCAGCTGGTAAACGTTGACGGAGGCGACGTTTCTTCACCTGAAACCGCCTTTCACTTTTTGTTTTTCACTCTTTCAGTGGCAGGATCTCTGGGCTTATTTAAAAAATAAATATAAAAAGGGTTAAGATCAGATAAATGTGACCTTCTCAACATCAGGGGCTGAAAACTGCCGTCATGAAACAAGTTTTCAGTCTTTTGCCACAAGGTTTCCTGATTTCCTGTTAATTTGTCTGCTTTTCTTCAGATCTACAATAAATTGAAATAAAGCTCTGACATCAACACTTTGTCAGATTTGGACACTAAAATGATGAAGATGAGAGAGAACGAGCCACTGCTCAGCCTTCACAGAACATTTTGTTGGTTTGTTTTTGGTTCTGAGAGCTGAATGGGTCTGAGCAGGTCTCACAGAACGACCACACCTCTGATTTAAGCTCACGATGACTAAACAGCTTCTTCATGACTAAGATCGAACAGCGTGACGTCATCTGAACATCTATTCAAATGAAACAACAGTGAGGCTTTAATAAATGATGAAACTGCAACAACTGAACCTCAGCCTCTCCTAAAACCAAACAAAATGTCCTCTGGGTTCTTCCTGTGTTCGCCCTGCTTGTTTTCCCTCCTCTGGTGTCATCTCTGCGCAGTAAAAGAAATGAGATTATATAATATAATCTTTCAACAACAATCCTTAAACGATCAGATCTCACTTCATTCAGATGTCAGAACCTTTATTTAAACTACTTATTTTCAGAATAAATCTTTGCTTCACAGATAATCTCATAAATCCAAGGAGCTCTGCTCAGTAGATAAAGGACAAATTCACAGTGGAGTAAAATATTTACCCCTACAAATATGAGAGAAAAAAACTTTATATACCAGTGGGTTTTTGTTATTTTTTATATTTCTGCATTTTAATTATTGTTTTGCTTACATCCAAACTAACTTCTTTAATTAGCCCCTGTGTGCAGATCTGTCACAAAAAGCCTTTCACTGCAAGTCGTATTGTTACTGTGTGACAAATACATTTGATTTGAAATTCTTACAGTAAATATTAGAGAACGTAGCTCCAGCTGTGCAGCATGTCTGAAACATTTATGATTCAGAGTGTGGACTAACGAGGAGGTGATCTCTGCTTCTTTCAGAGGAACCAGGAGAGTTCATGAAACTTTTAGTTTCTCCCTCATGTTTGATGCCATAAACTCTTTTTACAGATTAGTAAGAATTACTGACAGTTCTTGATCTTGGTTGTTTCAGCTGTTTTATGACTCTTATTCCAAGTTATTTATTCTGTTTTCTGCTTGTAGTTTTATGGTTTTAATAATTCTGCAGTCTGTACCTGCAGCTGATGAACGTGAGCTTTTAGCTTTATCTGCTAAAACAAACATCAGACATTGTCCGTCGTTACTTAAACAAACACTGATGAGCAGGACCGGTGTTCCTGAAGCCCACAGCTCATCCATCCATCTGAACCTTTTAGAGCAGCTCGTGTGTCAAAGTGTTTAAAACATGTTTGTTTATTTACCCGTAACTCCTGGAGTTGATGATGGACGAGACGTGTGGAGAGAAAGTTGCAGATTCCTCTCAGTCGTGTTGTTTGAAACTGTTGAAGCTGAACAGTTTCTGATTCTCCCACAGAAACGGTTACATCTCTTCAAACCACTTGAGTTTTGTACGTCTGCAGCCGTCCTCCTGAGAGTTCCTCTCCAGGGAGACGTTTCTTCTGCTCCGCGTGCTCGCTCCAGAGACGGGCTGTTACTGCTGCTGATCAGTGAACAATTTCTCATCAAGGAGAAACTTCATGCTGAGCAGATGTCTGGCTTTTGGTCGACAGAAATCTTTTAAGTCCATCACAGGGACACAGACAAATGAGACAAACAGCTAAGCTAAGCTAACTAAGCTAACGTGCATGTTTGTGTTCTGTGGGGAGAAAACCCATGTGTGCATGAAGAGAACATGTAGACAGACCAGGAGTCAAACCTGCAACCTTCATGATGTGAAGCAAAAGCACTAACCGCTGCTCCACCGTATCGCCCTGATAAATTCCACTCTGTTTCCTGTCAACAAACCTCAGATTTCAGCTGGAATGTGTTCAGATTGATCAACCTGGGGTTGCATTTCCTCTTGGGTCCACGTCCTAAAATGAAATGTACAAAAGCCACTCCTTTTATCAGGCTGAAGAGCTCATGGTTTTACTTCTAACAACTGTTTTGGTACCTTTCACTCTAACTCATTGTCTCTGGTTCCATTTAATTCAATTAAATTCAATTCAATTCAGTTTATTTATATAGCGCAAAGTCACAACATACGTTGTCTCAGGGCTCTGTACATGAAAAAAGAACAATCTAAAGAAGAAGCAGCAGTTTGTGTTG
>JARVJO010000305.1:2506713-2533983 GCA_031762555.1 Cynodonichthys magdalenae
GCCAGTGGAGAGAAGCTAAAACTGGAGAAATATGATCTCTCCTTCCAACTCTCATTAGAACTCTAGCAGCAGCATTTAATTTGTAGAATCTGGAGTTCGTCTGTTTCTTCCTGGTTCAGAGCGATGAAACCTCCTAACTCTTCCTCTTCCTTTGTGTTTCCTCAGGATTTGGTGTCTCCAGCCTCGGTGCAGCGCTGCAGGAAGCTGTATACGGTGCCGATCTCCTCAGTCCTCAGACAAACTCATGTGCTGATCCCTCCGGTTCTCCGCAGCATCTCAGCACCACCTCTGAACATCCACGATGGACGACGATGGGCGCTATAGAGACGGCCGCTCAGACTTCATCCGCGGCGCCAAGGACATCGCCAAAGTTGCCAAGAAGCAGGTTGGCAAAAAGGTGGGCCGCGGCATGGACAAGATGACGGACGAGTACACCAAACGCTCCTACAAGCGTTTCGAGGAGGAAGACGACGACGACGATTACGCGGGGGTGCCCGGCGGGGACGGTGGATATTACCGGAATGACAGCCGGGCCAACGACGACGAAGGCCACAGCGACTCCACTGAGGGACACGACGAGGATGATGAGATCTACGAGGGGGAGTACCAGGGCATCCCGCGGGCCGACTCGGGTAAGGCCGGAGGAATGGACGGGGTGACGGCGGCCGAGGCGCAGCAGTTCAGGGACCTGTCGGCGTACGAGGCCGAGCGGAGGAAAGACCAGGAGGAGCTGGCACAGCAGTACGAGACCATCCTGCAGGAGTGTGGCCACGGGAAGTTCCAGTGGACCCTCTACTTTGTCCTGGGACTGGCCCTGATGGCGGACGGCGTGGAGATCTTTGTGGTCGGCTTCGTCCTGCCCAGCGCAGAGAAGGACATGTGTCTATCTGAGCCAAACAAAGGCATGCTGGGTAAGAGATCCACATTTCCTTCCTTCAGTCAGTTCTGTCTTTTCCACTTTACTTCCTGCTCTGTTTCATCTCTTTATGTTCACCTCAGTTCTTTCTTCACATCCTGTCTGCAGCTCATCTGAGCCTCTACCTCTGCAGCTCATTTCCCTTTAATCGTTCCTCTTTACAGGGTTTAACTGCCTGTTTAACAGCTGAACAGCAGTAGAGGTGTAAATCGAACTCTCAGCCACTTAAAACAGTGTCCTCAGCCTCAGTGCAGCTGTTGGTTTGTGTTTTGGGGTCTCAAAGGAACTGTGGGCTTTTTTTTTTCCTGTTTTCAGATGATGAATTCAGATGAGTTCCTCCCTGTTTATGTTGTGATCATCTGTTCCTGCACTCGTGGTTTATGGTTTATTTAAAGTTCAAACCAACATTTGTATCTGTCAGCGAGAACAACGGTCAGATGTTTATTTAGGAGAATAATTATAGTCATGTTCATTAGTTATTCTTCACTGGCTGTCTTTAAAATTTGTCTGAAAACCCACTGTGTTAGTGGGTTGTATTGTAACCCATTTTATCTTTTGTAGAAATGTTCTTGATTTTGTTATAGATTTTAAATTAGGTTTTAGGCATTTTACTGTTTTTACTTCCTGTTTTTATTTCTTCCTGTGTTTTTTGATTGAATTTGTTTTTGGTGAGCTGTTTGAATGTTGATTGCTGTGGTGCAAAAAATACTTTACAAATAAATTTGGATTGGAGTTTAAACAAGCCAAATATATTTAGTAGAAAATATAATGTGATAACAAAAACTTGACTTTATTTTAAAAGTAGTTTAACTTTAAATGTTGCTAAAAGGCCCTCCAAGTTTGCCCTCAAATTCCTAAAAATCAAAACAAAAATACAACCAGATTCCCATATAGTTGTGGAGAATGTAAATAAAAGCAGATAATGATTTGCAAATCCTTTTCAACTTATATTCAACTGAAAACACTTCAAAGTCAAGATATTCAATGTTTAAACAGATAAACTTTATTGTTTTTGTTTTTTGCAAATCTTCACTCATTTTGAAGTTGATGTCAGCAAAATGTTCCAAAACCGTGGAGGCAGGGGCAACTTAAAGACTGGGAAAGTTGAGGAATGTTATTAAAAAAACAGTTTGAACCATTTCATATGTGAACAGATTAATTGGAAACAGATTGGGTATAAAGTGAGTATCCATGAAAGGCTCAGTCATTCACAAGCAAGGATAGGGTGAGATTCACTTTGTGACCAACTGTGTGAACAAATAGTCCGACAGTAGATGGATCAGTCAATAATATAATGTCCCAACTTCGGTATTGGGGTTGTAACAATGTGGCGTTTCATAAAGGAGTACAGATCACCTGCCACTTTCTCAGCCAAATCTTTAAACAAAAATCTTGTGTGATCTCTTCATTCTCTGTTTTGTTGGAGATGACTGTCAGGTACTACCACACCAAACTTTTATCACCTTTCCACCCAACAGGCAATAATTACTCAGAGAATGGAAACTAAAATGTCATTCTGCTTACTTTATTGTGATTTATTTTCTTTCAGATTTATTTTCTTTTATTTTTTGGCACTAGTTTGATTCCGTATAAAGTAACACAGAGTCAATGTGAGTCTGGAGATTTGACTGGCCTTCGTCTCGCCCTGCTTCTGTTACCTAACAGCCCTGACTCATGTTAAAGAGCCTTATTTCTGCTCTGACTTCTCTGCGTCCCAGGATTCCTGCCGTTCTCTCCGTCGACCCCCTCCCTCCTGCTCCATGAGCGCAGTCTGAACACAGTCTTTAACCTGACGCAGTCGGGTGGAATCAGGCATTGTGTGCACGTAGGAAGCGATGCTGGGACTGTGCACATGTCGGAGCTGCAAAACATTACCCCTCACCCCACCCAGCCGACTGTAGTGAGCTTTTAAATGATTCCAGAGAGAGAATCAGACAGTTACTGTAGCAGCTGATTAGATTCACCTTCGTCTAGTTTATCACTCAGGCTCCTTGTTTCCTCCAACATAGAAACCAAAATAGAACTAAATGAGATAATTAAAAGCAGGAAATCCAGAGCGACACATGAAAATGGTGCTGCAGCCAGAGGACCCACACAGTAGTTGTCATTGATTTGTCCTTCTTATGAAGCTGCAGTGGTTGCAGCTGCAGAGAACTGGAGTTTGGTTTGTCAGAATAACTGAGCCGTTCTGCAGAGAGGGTTACAGAAAAAATACGATCACCCCGTAATTTCATCCTCCTGTTTAATTTTAGCTTTGCTGTTGTGTGCTCTGTCCGGGTGTTGCCATAGTATGGCAAGCCCTTTGTGTATTTATTCAGTATATTTGATATTGCGCATTGTTTTTTGACATGTAGTTCTCTACACTGCACTAGTTGCACATTGGTCACACCAGTTCAACACTTTGGTGCACTATAATCACAAATAGGTTTTTTTTGTTTGTTTTTTTTAACCAGCGGACCACTAAACCAGATACCAGCTGTACCATACCCGTTAACAGCAAACTAGTAAACAAGTTAACGTAAAAAATGACATTTTAGTCAACACACACAAAAGGTTTAGTAGGTCTTCTGGAAGATTTCATCTTTTAATGAAACGTTTCATCTCTCCTCTAAGACACTTCTTCAGTCTGAGGAGTTTCAGAAAAAGGACACCACAACGTGGGCTTGGAGGGAAATCAAATCTCTTCCATGTTGTTTTCAAAATGTATTGTTTGAAGCCTATCTGGGGAAGTGCATTGCAAACTAGCCAAGGCTATAAATGTTAGTGTTCAGTGTTGGTTTTAGGTCACACTTGTCTCCATGCAAATAAACAATAAAGCTACATTCATTGTCTCAGGACAATTATGTGTCCTAGTTGACTAGTGACTGTTAAATATGTACACTAGTCAACTAATGTGATGTAAAATAGAACTAGCCAATCAGAGCCCATTAAAAAGCTCATAATCTGACATATTTGCTCTTTATTTTACTAGTGCAGCTAACAAAAGTCAACTAGTCGACTGGTGCTCCAATTGTTGAATAGTTAACTAGTAGGGCCAAATTTAGCTGGATTAGTTGATTAGGAAGGAAGCATGTCAACTAGTCATCATTTTGACTAAATTTGTAGGTTTCACTAAACTAGTAGGTACAGTTTGCTTTGACTAGTTAACATGTACAACCCACCTGTCACCTGTTTGGTCCAGTGGTCCTCTAGTGAATTCAAACGTCAACTAGTTGTGACTTTTAAGCATTTGCGGAGAAGACATTTCGGACTAGTATGACTAGTGTTCTCCTTGATATTAAGTATCATGAATAAATACCCAAACAGCTTGCCATACACAAACTGAATTTCAGCCAGTATGTTTTTTTGAAGACTCTGCTGCCCTGACTTCCTGAGGCAATCATGAACCTTTCTGTATTCGGATGTGTTTGTGACCCTTTTCTCTAATTTAGTCACAGAATTCAGGGATGAAGAGAAACAGACGAGTCGAAGCAAAGACGGCAGAACTACCTGGACCCGTCTGGTTTACTGGTTCCTGTAGGACGGGCTAGCACAGGAAATTTCTGTTTGATAGAAACTATACAAGGCTTCTTTATTTTGAGTTTATATTTATAAGGGAACAGAAAAAAATACTTTTATTCTCTAAATTGTGTTTATAATTTATTAGTTGCTGTTTTTAGAGCAAAAACTCAGTGAAGGAGTCCTGCTAAATGTTTTCACAGTTTATGACTGGAACTGTTTTTAAATCAATTAATTTTAATGTTATGAAGTAATCTCTCCAAAAATCTTTATTTAAGACCCAAATCTGCACATTTTTACTCATATCAGTGGTTAAGTTCCTTTATTTAAGTAAAAACCAGGACCAGCTGCAGTGATGCTCCCCCCACCACACCTCGGTCTCTCATAAACAACCGTCCCACTCCCTTATTTATCCCCTGCTCCTGCCCCGGGGGGCTCTGTCACAGCGCTGACAGGACACTTACTCCCACCACCATCTTTTTTTTTACTCTTATTTCCTACTTCCTGTTGAGGTGCTCAGAAATCTGTAAATCTTATTTAACACATCATCTGTCCAGCTTTCTGTGTCTCTCCTCTTCGGTAACAGAGCAATAAAAAATGTTTCTCTTTTTGCTGCAGAATCATTTATGCAGCGTTTTCAACTTATAATAATAGTTTAGCTCGAGACAAAACCAGGACCTGAAGCCACAAAGGATGAGCGCCTCCTAGTGGCTCCAGAACAGTTTCTATAGTCCTGCTCCTCCATATAAACACTGGTGTCTTTTCCAGGTGTTGATTTTGATTGATTCATGTGAAATCATTGCTGTTTCTTCAAATATGTATTTTTGCCAAAGTCATTGAGCACTAAATATAATATTTCTGTTTTGGTTTGGATTTTGAAAAAAGCACTTCTTTGTTTATTATGAACTCCATAAAATATGTAAAAATTTTGAATTCAGTGAAGCTTTGAACTGGTTTGGTCAGAGACCTAATCAAAGATATATTTGGGGATAATTTATCCTGGAGCCAAGGTGCAGCTGCGTCTGCAGCAGCCTGTCAGGCAGCGAGTGGAGCTGACAGCAGGACAGATAATGATCCTGTCAGATTGACGGGTGCAGGAGAGCACTGAGCCTCATCCCTGAGCTCTGCCTGTTTGCCTTTTTGTCTCGTTGCTGCTGCAGCGTCCAGCCACACTCCTGCTTCCAACACCTCAGAGCTCATTAAACTCAATTCATTCTTAATGCACTTAAATCTACACAGCAGGCTAATCTGGAATTAAACCCTCAACATGGTTTAAAGCAGTGTGCCAAAGCAGGGAAACAACTAAAACATGCAGGGTAGTGGGCCAGGAGGACTGGAATTGAGAACCACTGGTTTAAAGTCATGCATTCACAGAGAAACTGAAAGGTGACTCTGTGCTGAGTTTTCTTCCAGACAAGAATCCCAAACTGAAAAATCTGTATTTTATTCTTATTATCTGGTTTAACTCCTTTTATTCTGACTGATTATAAACTCAGAAACTGTTTATAATGATGGCTCATTAACATAATGTGAAACCAATTAGGGACTAATTGCTCGTTACCCTATCACTGATTATTGATCACTTTCTGTTTCTGTCACTTTCATATAAATTAGTGAAAAACAAGCTATATAATAATAGCTGATTAACTTATAAATGTGATCAGGAGTTTGGTGCTTTTTAACTTGAAGCAGATTTTTACATCTTTTATTTTGAAAAAATAAAATTCAAGTAAAATATATGGCTTTTAATAAAGTGTGGGCAGTTTTTTTTCTTTGTAAAATCCCAAAACGAGCTGTAAAACTGTCCGGTTTTATTGTCTGACCTGTTGCAGCTGAGCAGTTGGTGCTTTTGCTCTGTGAGGTATTTACTACTCCACGTATCATCGCAGAGTCAGACCTGCTTCCGTCAATAAATCGATTCTGATGCATGGTGGGAAAAAGACAGAAGGTCCAGTAAATTGCCTCGTTGAGCTGGAATTGTAGGTCTTTGTGCACGAGTGAGTTCACGCAGACGTTCAGGGCCGCCTGCTTGTGATCGGATCACCCAGGAAACTGCAGCTCCAGCTTCCAACAATAATATTCATCTGGTAAATTATATTTATAACCTTTATTTAACTGGGAAGTCCTTTTGAGATTAAAAACCTTTTTTAAAAAGAGACTTGGCCAAGATTGTTCATAAATGAAACAAAACCACACGACACACAACACTTCTCTCTGAAACTGAAACCAAGCTTCTCTTTAAATTTTACTAGAATTTATCTTTCCAATAAAAATAACTTAGAATTTTACTGTTCTTTTTATTATTACCAACTAACTTTTGGAGTCAACTCATCTCAAAAAGGCCACTGTAGACAACTGACCTTAGAAAACTTAAAAATGGCTTTAATTTATTATTGTTTTTTTTATTTTACTTAAAAACACAAAATGAATGTACAATAATTAAAAGAAAAAAATAATTCTGACTGAAAAGGGTGCAAGGTGAAGGAAAAAAAAACAAATCATAAATCTGCCCCTTATTTAAAATAAGAATTTACCACAAAAACAACTAAAAACAGAGACTGAGCTCTTTAGTGTGGTAGTAACTGAGAGTCATATTAATAATGATTACTTTCATCATGTTTACCGTTTATATCAATCTTTTCACTTGTTTAATCCGGTTGTTAAATGGTTTGATGATGAGGATTAACCCTTCCCTACCCCTCCCTCCTCCAGGTTTGATCGTGTACCTGGGGATGATGGTGGGAGCTTTCGTCTGGGGGGGCCTGGCTGATCGAATCGGGCGGCGACAGACTCTCCTCATCTCGCTCTCCATAAACAGCGTGTTCGCCTTCTTCTCATCCTTCGTCCAGGGCTACAGCTCCTTCCTGTTCTGCCGCCTGGCCTCCGGCGTCGGGTAAAGAGCCGATGAGTCACACACTCTGGAACACAGGCAGTCACGACCGCCATGATGCGTGGAAATCAGCTGAATCTGCCACAAAACGCAGGAGGAATTCAAAACATGCAGACAGAACAAGACTTACTGGAGTTGTCTGATGGTTTTATTTCCCTCATGGTTTCTCTGCTGATGTTGTTTTATAAACACAAGTAAATCATTTCTAAATATCAAATTTAAATAATCTGTTAGTTAAGTAAAGGTCCAGGTCTTTGAACTGGTGATTGGGGAGCCCAGTGTTGGTATCAGATAAATATTGGGTGTTGTGATATTTTCTTACACGAACACGAGACAAAGAAATATCAATATTTTACAGATCTTGACCTTTGTAACAACTTTAACTTTTAAAATCTTTACTTTAAGTAGTAGGATGATGTCAAAGTGAATACAGAATGAACGTTAAAAAAAAGCTTTAAACTCATAAATTCCCTCACTGGCCTTATCTGTATTTATTGTAGATGTTCCCCTCCATTTGCTTTCCTCCCATGAGCATCCTTCATCCTTTAATCCCCTCTCTCTGTGGACCTCTGCAGCATCGGCGGCTCCATCCCGATTGTTTTCTCCTATTACTCGGAGTTCCTGGCTCAGGAGAAGAGGGGCGAGCATCTGAGCTGGCTCTGCATGTTCTGGATGATCGGAGGCATCTACGCCTCCGCCATGGCCTGGGCCATCATCCCACACTACGGTGAGAAAAACTGGCACTCACTGAGTCAGCGTCGTCACTACCAAACACCAAACATTTGTCTGTTTGTCATCGACTGAGTCGCGTCATTTTCTCTCCTCTCTCAGGCTGGAGCTTCCAGATGGGCTCGGCCTACCAGTTCCACAGCTGGCGTGTCTTCGTGTTGGTGTGCGCCTTCCCCTCTGTGGCGGCCATCTCTGCCCTCAGCACCATGCCCGAGAGCCCCCGCTTCTACCTGGAGGTCTGCTGCCCCCCTCGCTCCTCCTGAAATATTACGTTAAGTTATTTACCACCAAGTGTCAGAACATTTAAAAGAATGCTGTCTGCTGATTCATTAGCTGTGGCGGCCATCTTCACCCTAGTTTACTAGTTATTAGATGTACATCAAATAATTAGGAGTTTCATATAAAGAAAAATTATTTTTGTTTTTGCAGTTTTTTATTCAGGGCTTCCTGTCTGCTAAATTGAGTCAGGCTGCATTTGTTCATTTTTAGTAATGTTGTGTTTGTTAAAATAAGACATTATAGCAGCATGTATGTAAAGAAAAAGTCCTTATTATTAATCATTTTATTTCCCTCCCTTCAGAACGGGAAACACGATGAGGCATGGATGATCCTGAAGCAGGTCCACGACACCAACATGAGAGCTAAAGGTTATCCAGAAAGAGTCTTCTCTGTAAGTTTCACCTGAGAACATTAAAGTACCTGTGGCATGAATTTTTTTGTGATAAATTTGAATGCACTTTTGGAAAGATAACATTAATAACATATTGATCAAACAAATTGTATGCCTCTGAGATGAACAGTTGTTGAGATATTTGCATGTGAAGCAACAAGAAGTGATGTCACAGGGGTAATTCTGCATGTAAACAGAGCATTGCTAGAATATATATATATATATATATATATATATATATATATATATATATATATGGGAATGTTAGCAAATACCTGTGGTCTCTAAAGAGGAAGATGAAAGAGTTTAATGAGCAGAGTGTGTTTGGCTGCAGGTGATGACCATTAAGACGGTGAAGCAGATGGATGAGCTGGTGGATATGGGCGACAGCGCTGCCTGGCATGAGAAATGGAGAATAAAACTTTCTGCTCTTTTCCATCAGGTGATGAAGCCACAGGTTTCATTTTTATTTCAATGAATCTTTATTCAGACAATGTTTTCTGTTCAGATGAAACAAGAGAACAAAGGTCAAGTAATTCTTGTAAACTCGCAGTGCGTGTTTGAGATGTTGTTTCTTGTTTGTCTGTGTCTCACTATGGGTTTGTTTACTCCTCTCCTCTGAGCAGATTCTGAGACAGAATCTATTTATGTTTTCTGACAGAACATTATTACCTTTTTTACTTTGTCTTTCTGTTTACTTTTAGGTGTGGAATAATTTCCAAACAGTTTTCTCTCCTGAGTATCGCCGCACCACCTACATGATGATGGCCGTGTGGTTCTCCATGTCCTTCAGGTAGGATCAGCTCAAAACCCGATGCAACAACCAGGATTTAAAATCCAGTTGAGCCTTATTTATGAGTCTAGAATAAAAGGACTTTTTCATATCTATCATATCTACATCATCTCAGATGGTTTCCTGAGAAACCAGAGGAGAAATCTTTGTAGAATCATGAGAAACCTTTGCAGGATCCTGAGAAACCTTTGTAGAATCATGAGAAACCTTTGCAGGATCCTGAGAAACCTTTGTAGGATCCTGACAAACCTTTGTAGGATCGTGAGAAACCTTTGCAAGATTGTGAGAAACCTTTGCAAGATTGTGAGAAACCCTTTCAGGATCATGAGAAACATTTACAGGATCGTGAGAAACCTTTGAAGGATCCAGAGAAACTTTTGCAGGATCCAGAGAAACTTTTGCAGGATCCAGAGAAACTTTTTGCAGGATCCAGAGAAACCTTTTTAGGGTCCTGAGAAACCTTTGTAGGATCCTTTTCAGGATCCAGAGAAACTTTTGCAGGATCCAGAGAAACTTTTGCAGGATCCAGAGAAACGTTTGCAGGATCCAGAGAAACGTTTGCAGGATCCTGAGAAACTTTTGCAGGATCCAGAGAAACCTTTTTAGGGTCCTGAGAAACGTTTGTAGGATCGTGAGAAACCTTTGCAGGATCTTGCAAAAGTCATTATCATTTTAGTTTAATTTTCTCTCCATGTCCCATTACGGGCGCCGTAGAAATGCTCCAACAGACTCCTACATGATCTACTAAAAGTCTTCTTGTCTACATCAATGTCTTTGACCCTCGTCTTCTTCGGTTTAAAGCTACTACGGCCTGACAGTGTGGTTTCCGGACATGATCAAGTACCTGCAGAAGCAGGAGTACGCCTCACGCACCAAGGTTTTTGTCAAGGAGAGAGTGGAACACGTCACCTTTAACTTCACGCTGGAGAACCAGGTCCACCGTCAGGGCCAGTACTTCAACGACAAGTGAGTCTGAATTTCTTTACAAAGCAGAAATGCTTCATGATTTTACCTTAACCTGATGTTTAACAACTCTTATTTAAATCTCTTTTTGTTCTTTTGATTTGCAGGTTCATGAACATGAAAATGAAATCGATGGTGTTTGAGGATTCGCTGTTTGAGGAATGTTATTTTGAGGATATTACCTCCAGCAGCACCTTCTTCAAGAACTGCACCTTCATCGCCACCCTCTTCTACAACACCGGTAGGAAACAAACACTTTTTCTGTGTTCCAGCTGTGACATCGTGAATTAAAATATCTGTTGTTCATTTTGAACTCTGAAGCAGATTTATAATTCTCCTTGTTTTTACTCCTTTTCTCAGATCTTTTTAAGTACCGGCTGATCAACTGTAAGCTCATCAACAGCACCTTCCTACACAACAAAGAAGGCTGCCTGCTCAGCGACATCAGCGATGAAAATAATGCCTACATGGTCTACTTTGTCAGTTTCCTGGGCACCCTGGCTGTGTTACCAGGCAACATTGTGTCTGCACTCCTCATGGACAAGATTGGACGACTGAGGATGCTAGGTGAGACGAGGAGTGGTGGAAAACAGAGGATGAGAGTTGCCGTTGATGTGCTTGAGATGATTTTCACATTTTAAAATCTAGTGCCTAGAATGTGTAAGAAATTAAGTATAAACTTCAAAACACATGACAAATCAAATTTTAGATAAAAAAAAAAGAATCACCCAGAAGCCAAATGAGAATATTTGCTTTAATTAATACTGTGCAGCAGTGACACAGATTTTCTGTCTCCTCCCTCTCCAGCCGGCTCCAGTGTCATCTCGTGCATCAGCTGTTTTTTCCTGTCCTTTGGTAACAGCGAGTCGGCCATGATCGCCCTGCTCTGCCTGTTCGGCGGCATCAGCATCGCCTCCTGGAACTCCCTGGATGTGTTGACCGTCGAGCTCTACCCCTCTCACAAGAGGTGGGTCACGCAGGCACACGCTCAGATCTCCTCGACACCACAAAGACTGCATTAGCTCTGATGAGTCACGTGTTTGGTGATGTCATAAGAGGTGCCTCGTCCTGATTGGTTGGCTCACAGGGATGGATGACATTGTGGGTAACGTTGCTGTGATGGGAAGAGTTTTGTGGCACCCAATGGCTTAAATAGAGATCTGTTTTTATTCTGCTGAATAGAATATTAATATAAATACAAAACTAAATGTTCATAGAAACTGAATAAATTATAAAACATAATAATGGGCTGCAAATGTAAAAATTACCATCAAAATGGATTTTTTTCCCCAAGACATGGGATTTTTAGGAAAACAGCACCACCTTGTGGTTAATCTTAATCACTGCAGCCTTTAAAAATCCCACAATTAAAAGGTTGTTGCTCCTCATTTTTATTTTAGAATAAAATTCTAGCTTTTCTAAAAAGAATGAATCCCATCCTCTGTTCTTTAATTCAATGGTTTTAAAATTATATAATCTAATGTGAGAAATGACAATAGAGTTTGTCAAACCACACTAAACTGTAGCTTCATATCTATAAAAGTGACTGAGTAGGAGACATTTTTGATTTTTTATAGGTGTACATCGAGTCATTTCTTTGTGCAAGTTTTGTTTAAATTCCTCCATTTTGTTATGAGATATTTTGCTTACAAACAGACACGATAACACTCAGACTTTGCTTTTCTGTATTTCTTCTTTTCTTTAGAACCACAGCTTTTGGCTTCCTCAACGCTCTGTGTAAATTGGCGGCGGTGCTGGGCATCAGCATCTTCACCTCGTTCGTCGGCATCACCAAGGCCGTGCCCATCCTGTTCGCCTCGGGGGCTCTGGCGTTGGGCAGCTTCCTTGCGCTCAAACTACCGGAGACGAGGGGTCAAGTGCTGCAGTAGTTGGGGCGCCAGCAGCTTTGCAGAGGGCAGAAAAGGGTTTCTGCCACACTGTGAGCCAACTGCTCAAGAGCCCACCACATTCTGTCCTCTGAGCCCACCCACAATTAACAACCTAATCTGTGACCCAGATCGGTTTGGCTGTGACAGTAACGCCACGTTAAAGGTACTCAGTGCAATGTGATGAAGAAAGTAAATCTGCACAGTTTTTTTTCCCCTCTGCCAATGCTGACATGTGTGACCTGATGCGTTTGTCTGATGATTTTAATGTGTTGGTGTGTTTACACTAAGATTTGTTGAGTAAGTAAATTATAAGACCATTTAGGCTGAAACAATACACTTCTGAATCTAAATGGTTTTTGGTGGATTCAGCTGAGTGTTTCATTTACATTGAGCAGGCGTTTGCTTATTTCAGCTTTGTTTATTAATATATCTGGACTGCAGTAAGTACTGCAGGAAACTCTTTCAAACTGCAACATGTAATTTAATTCTTTGCAATGAGTACCTTTATGATTACTGTTATTAAATCTGTGTCAAAAACATCCCAGAAACCTTTTGAATCAAGGTTTATTGATGATTACCTGAAATTGGAGGAGATGAAAACATGAAAGGGTTCGAGGTGAGTGGATGGGAGGCTCTTGACAAAGTGTATGGCATGATTTGAGGGACAAAATTAAGACTATTGCACAACCAGCAGGTTGCTACATCCTTGTAGCAGGAGGCTATATCTATTCCTGAACCAGTTATCGATCTGATTAATGATAGGCCGGCACCACTAACTGAGCAGCTGGACCCGGTAACTGAGTGCTGGCAAATGAGAGGTTTAGTGAGAGCATTAGATGTTAATGACTAGCATGCCCAGGATAACTCTCTCCGCAGTCCATTGGCATGGATAGGCTGGCTTTAGCATTTGATATGCTAGCATAGATAAACTGGCGTTAGCATTGGAGAGGCTATTGATTATCATAGATAAGCTGGTGTTATGCTGCTTTCTATTTACATTGTTTCCCAGAACTGGTAAATGGTAGTGACCTAATTTCCCAACCAACCTCATGAAAGCGCATTCTTCCACTATATGAGTGGAATATTACCACTGGAGGGGGCATTTCAGTTTAAATCTACCGGGAACAGGTAAATTACCACTTTCCAGGACTACTGGAACGCACCATTAGCACTGAAGAGGCTATTGATTATCATGGATAAGATCTTGTTAGCACTGGAGAGGCTAGTGACTAACATGGATAAGCTGGTGTTAGCATTGTAGAGGCTAGCAACTAGCATGGATGAGCTGGCGTTGGCATCGGGGAGAGGCTAGCACCTACTTTATTAGACACAAATCTTTTTAAATAAAGAAAACTTACTCAACAAAAATGGTTGACGTATAAAACCTTTAAGCGCCATGCACTGAGAGGTGTTCCTTAGACAGAATTTACTGTTCAACATGACATCAATATAAATATTGAACTTGAAGCAGACAGCTTTAGATACCACCTGAATTAGCAGCTGTGTTTGCCCTTGTCTTTTGGTTGAGTGCTGTTTTTTTTTCTCTCTTTAACCGTATTACAAAAATATCTGTATCTGACTAAATAAATTATAATTCAATATAGAGAAGTCTAATTAAATACCCTGTCAGAAAGTGTAAAAAGCCCCAACTTCATAGTTCTGGCTTTTCTCATAGTTTGCTAATCTCGCCGATGCTAAAGCTAGCTTATCCATGCTAGTAGCTAGCCTCTCTGATGCTAACACAAATAAAAAGTCTTCTCCTCATTTGCCAGCACCGGCTTCTCAGTTACCGATGCCAGCTGCTTAGTTAGTGGTGCCGGCCTATCATTAATCACATCAATAACTGGTTTAGGAATAGATATAGCCTCCTGCTACCACAATGTAGCAACCGCTGTGTCGATTTTAACATAGTCTTAATTTTGTCCCTCGTACCACACCATAAGAGTGAACCACTAACCATTGATTTCTCTGTTTTCACCTCCATCCTTCAGAGTAAACACAACTCACCCATGAAGTACTTTTCTTATTGTTGGACATTCACTCAAAAATGCAACAACTTGATTTGAAGCATTTTTGAATCTTTGGGGGGGGATTTACAACGGGACCCTCAGGTCCTGGCTTGTCCTCGTTCTGTTCCTCCTGGAGTCTCATGTTGATGTGAAGAATAACTGCCATGTTTTTTATTTATTATTGTGGTGAATAGAACATTCCGGGTTGAATTCTGTTCTTGTTGAGGTTCTGAGATTTTGTTCTCTCTCCCTTTAAAACATCAGTTCTCATCACGTCAGAAAATGGGCGCAGTTTCCCGTCCATTTAAAGCACAACCATCTGTCAATTTCTGTCATTTCCTGGAGGAAAAAGTTCTGATCACACAAAATATCCCCTTTTTCAGTGAAAACTGACTGCTTTTCTTCTCCTATAAAACTATACAGTATGTTTGTCCTGAACATGTTTTGGAGGGTGTTATGCATGTTACAAAGTATGAACTGTATGTTACTTGAAAACTGAGACTACCACATTTAGGCAGGACTTTATTACATTTGCTCTTATATTACTCTGAAGTAAATTGCTGTAGTATTTTAACATTTTCCACCCATGAACAGAAACCTGTTTGATGACAGCTTTGAACATTATTTGCAGGGGGCTTAAAGCACATGGTACAAGAAGAGCCACATTTAAAAGGTTTATTTGCTGTTTTAAACCCGTGTGGATAAAGGAAAATAATCAAAACGAAGAAAACTAATGGTTTTTATGCAGCCGTGTGTTTTTCTGTGTCGATTTTAACATTTATGTTTGTTTTTTTGAAATATTGAGAATATTTTTATTTATTTATTAGGGCTTTTATCAGTCCATTAATATTATTTTGATTTTAAATATATGTTGGATGCTTGTCTCCTATATGATGGAAGATGTTTAATGGCCTTTTATGAAAAATTAGGCATCAGAAGTCATAATGACAATTGTTTTAAGTCAAGATCTGAGAAGAATTATTCTACTAATGAAGACATTATTAAAAAGCAATCAGATTGTTTTGTGTTTGAGCCAGGTATAATGGTAAATTAATAGAAAACTCACTGCCAAGGCATCAAAAATTCATATAATTCACACAAGAAATGGCTCCAAATGTTGCTACAATCCTTCGATTTGCATCAATATGTTCACACCGCCATGAAAATAACTAAACCAATTCTGTCAGAATAACTGTTTTTGTCCAAACTGCCATTGTTTTGTAGGATAGTAGCCATACTGCGTGTAGACAGTTGAATAAAGAGCCAAATTACTGCACTGAGATTAAACCGAGCTCAGTTCTGAGAGTTCTCTGAGACCCTTGCTGATGCTGCCATGCTGGGAAACAGACAGCACAAACTAAATCTACCAAAAGACAAATCTGTGGATGGGGGTGCAGCTCCAGAAAAGTTTCCCTTTTTATGTTTTTATTTCACAAATTTATCATCTGATCCAAACGAGCGTGCCAAGAGTCCCACCTCATTAATTCTTGCCAAATATTTTGTATGGCTTCAGTTAACTCATCATTCCACAAATTCTGTTAAAAATATGAATATATGTAAATAAAATTAATGTATCTAATAACCTTTTGGCCCTCTTATCTACATCAAACAAAAACAAACTTTAATTTCTGTAATTCATCCATGTTTAACAGTTCGTCTGTTTTAAAGCTGTGAAAAGTTCAGGCTTCCTCAGCCAAAATCATCAGCGAAGCAGAAAACATCTGCAGGATTTTCACCTAAAAGCACATTAATATTAAAAAATGAAATTTAACAGCACAAACAAGAATAGGAAATAAATCAAGAGCATCGTCAGTCCTGTTCTCTAAACTGTTTAATATTATCCATAAAAAAGAACGTCACATCTGATCTTACAGGGTTTTTTTTTCATTCCTGTGTATAATAAACTTGTTGCCATAGCAACAGTCAGTTGTGAGTGCAAAAAGTAAATAAAGCAATAAGTGTTTGGTTATTTCTGAAGCTTTTTGGGGATAGAAGCACATTGCTGGTCGTGTTGGCCTAAAAACAACATGAAATTAAACATTTTGACATTTGTGTGTAACTCTACAACCACTCCGAGTCTTTGGGCTTCTGTCAATAAAAACTGCATCACCATTTAATAAATGTAAGAAAGAATTTCCACTTCTGTCACTGTACTGTGCTGTAGAAACTGTAGTTGATTGTAAGTATAGAAACTGTGGATTCAAAATTAAAAAGATGTAAAAAAAAAAAAGTGTAAATGGATCATGCTGTATGTTGTCTTGGATTGTGTGTACTTTGTAAATGAGAATGAGTTAGTAAGTAAATAACGCAAATTATAGTTAGAATAAATGTGGCAATGTCAGTTTTGTTTAAATGTGTGTAAGGTTTTTTATTTTCTTTGTTGACCTTTGACTGGGTTTGCACTTTGCTGTGACCCTTTGGAGTTAAAATGAGCAACAATGAATGACAAAGAATAAACAAGTGAAAAAAGATTATGAAAAGTCTATTTTCATTTTAACTGCACTAAAGATACTTATCCAACTATTGTATTATTGCAAGAGACAGAAAAAATGTTTTTTTTTTGTTATTTAGCACCAACTTAGGACAAGAAAGCCGTCAGAATTATGCAATCTCATTAAATTCAAGTATAAGATCCAGAAGCAGAAGAGAAAACTCTTTGCAGTACATGTTTCAAGAACAGTTGTAATGTGCTGTAAAATGTAAATAAAAACGGACTGAAATGATTTGTAAATTGTATAAACAAATCCACAGTGGAACATAGTGAGAAAATAAAATGTTTAGGAAAATGTAACAAAATGTAATGTATCAATGTTTAGTTGGGGCTGTAATATTAAGAGGAAACCAGCGGGAGGCAGCAGCAACTTCCGGAAATCCAGCTGCCGTAAAACATCGAAGAAGAAAGAAAAGAGCTACTCTGTCAAAGGGTAAGAGCTAAATTTATTTTAACTTTTTTTTTATTAAGGCCATAATTACAAATATATCTTCATACTAAAAATGGCAAATGTTCACATTTTGTGAAAAAAAATCTGTCCGGTGTAAAGATTTGTTTTCGCATGTCGCGCGAGGTGTTTATTTGTAAAAGCTAGTATGTTTTGCTAACTAGCAACCAATGCTAAATAGCAAAACAACCGAACAAAATGACACACCAACTGCTACAAAATACCAGAAAATCTGACGTTAGTTTTAGAGAGACAGACCTGCATTGATGTTTGTACTACTAAACAAAATAAAATAAACTAAGCATGTTTTATTGATTAGATAACTTATTATTAGACTTATAACTAAACACTCCAACTCATTCTTTGTTGCCATTTATATATATATATATATATATATATATATATAAACGTGACTAACTTCTGGTGAGTTTGCCTTATTTTTTGTTTTTGTTTTTTTTGCATCTCTACGCATAAAAAGTAAATTTAACGTCCCTTAACATGGAAGACAAGTCATACCTCCATATTACAAATATTTAAAAACACAACCACCTGTTCACAGACAGAAAAGCTTAAAATAAAAATGTGTGACATAATATAATTTCTATGAAATGTTTGTATTTATACACTTTTGGTTCTTTAGGTGGTCTTCTGCCACAGTTTCTGATGCTTCCCATTTTCTCCCGGTGCACCCGACCCATCACCACCTGCATTTCTTTAACCCGGCCCCTGGCTCACTTCAGACCACACATGGACCCGGACCTCAGCAGACCTGTTGAGCGGACTATCAGAACCAAACTAACCGATCTGTTCAAGCCAGACCACTTGGAGGTTCACAATGAGAGCCACATGCACTCTGTCCCCCCTGGATCTGAGTCTCATTTCCGAGTCCTGGTCGTCAGCTCCCGGTTCGAGGGTCTGCCTTTGATTCAGCGCCACCGTCTGGTTAACGAGGCGCTGAAGGACGAACTGAGTAGCTGTGTTCACGCACTCGCCATCCAGGCTAAAACTCCTGATCAGTGGGGGAGTGACCCCACTCTGGGGAAGAGTCCGTCCTGCATGGGGGGCTCCAGAGGGGATCACACAGTGGAAGAGAAACTGAAGGCTGGACGAGAGTAAAATGTTGGACCTGTTTTCTCCTCGGACTCAGCTCTGATATTTAAAGGTTTAAATATATATAAATAAACAGATCAAGACAACTGTAGGTTTTTAGTCCAACAGTGACGCAGAAAATCACACCAGCGGTCCTCAAAGGGTTAAGATCCCACTTTTGTTTCGTAAAACAAGCATGGGCCTTGAGATGATCTCCATATATTAAACTTGATAAAATTATTGCTAGTTCCTTTTATTTTGTCAGAATTGCTACAAGAGGTTGTCCTAAATCAATAAAAGTCATAAACTAATAGTAGCTGTCTGTGGCTGTGATTGTAGTGCAGCTGGTTGAACACAAGAGGGCAGTATTGTCATAAATTCTGTTCAGTACGCATACTTGGTCAGATGAAAATAATTCTTTATTCTTTTCTTTTTTCTAACTCAAGCATTAACATTTAGGTAAGTTTAATCTTTGATTGTGTATGTATATATATATATATATATATATATATATATATATATATATATATATAAAGACTCACAAAAGTACATAATAAAACAGAGTTTGAACCCTTCATTTAAATTTAAAATTAAACATTTATTCTACATAAAAAACAGATGAAACGTAAACCAGTGATTTACAGTAAAAAAAATACAGTGAATTTGATTCTACTATAACTATTTTTTGTTGTTTTTTAGCTGCTTGCCTTGAGTTTGAAACAATTATTTTAAATGTTTGGAGTTGTACTGATTCTGGGAATGACTTGGCCCGTTTTGTACGTGGGTGTCCATTTATTTTTGTCTCGTATGTGTTTGTGAAAGTCTACTTGTCTTAACTTTAACCCAGATGACAGCTTAATGTCACCTCTCAGACCCGCGAGGAGCTAAAACAACAACGATATATCCAAATCATGGCTGGGAGTCTGAATCTGCTGCACTCTTTCAGCCCAACGTCTATCAATCAGTGAGGTTAATATTTTCTCATTTTAAACCAACAGCATAATTTAGTAACTTTAATCAGAGTCAAAGAAACTTTTTTTTAATGCTGTAAGTTCTCAAACTTCCTGTTGCTTCATAAAGACAGGCCTTCAGAGGAATGTGGTGTCACCTCCAGGTGATGCGTGTCATCTTCTACAGTCATGTCAGCCTGGAACTGACAGGCTGTCACTCCTCACAAAAGGCTTCGTGAGGAGGGTGAACAACTGGTGTCACTGGTTTGGGGGGAAAAAAAGACAAACAGAAACGCAACCACTTTATGACCCCTGCCACTCATTAGATCGGGCCTAAAACACCAGAGCTGTGGGAGAGAAGAACGAGCTGCCGGGCTGAGGAGCCTCCGGACCTGCAGACTGTCTAACTGTGAGATTTATGTTTTCATGGTTCCAGGTGTGGTTGTGATGCAGAGGAGGTGGAGAGCAGAGACCTGTTTTTATCTGGCTGAGCTGTTTTCCATGTGAGCAGTGCAGGAGACTGAGATTATAACTTGAGCTTTTTGAACACAATCAGTTCCCCACATCATAGATGAAATGCATAAAGGTTTGAGGACTTTAATGTTCATGTTTCAGATCTGTCTCACATAGATTCAGAGCTGAACCCCTGTCTGCTGTTCCTCCTTCCATCAAAGCCTGGCTCCAGCAATGATGGATCTGTCTCTGGTCCCTAACCAGGCCCACGAGGTCTGAGGGGGGGCAGTGTTCTGCAGGTCAGTGGGAACCCACCTTGGCAGCGCTGCATCTGCGTCAGAGCTCCGGGACAGATGGTGCCAGGCCGGTCTGGGACCCCGAGCGGGGCAGGGTTCCCGCGTAGAGCAGCCACTGATTTACACCGTGGCTCCAAAACCGAAGGCCGAAGCACGGTGGGGTGGGGGGATGGACAAGGGGTCCTTCTGCGCCGCTGACCTCTGCTGGTTGCAGGGTCATCCGCTGGTAGGGATGAATGTGGGGGAAGAGGGGTGGGCACAACAAATGGGGTGATGGTCTCAGGGGACCGGCGTCGTCTTGTGGCCCCCTGGGCAGCTGCAGGGTCTGTGCAGCATGTGTGTACGTCAACAACATCTCAAACCCAACACCACAAAACTTTAAATCCATTAAAGCAGCAACAGTCTGTTGTTTAGACAACTGAAGGGAAATTCTTTTTCTATGCAGCTCTAACTCATAATGCATTTATTTTTACTGTTTTTTTTCTTACTTTGTGTTGTTTTACTCAATAATATCTCAAAACTTTCAGCTCGTTCAGATGACTTGTTTTTTTAGTAACGTTCTGTACATCTTACTATTTTCAGACTCACGCTGAGATTTCTTTGATCTCATCTCTTTGCACTTGTTCAGTTTTTGTCTTCTTATACTACTTTTAGCTTTTAGTTAGTCTTTTGACCCTTTTTAGTTTCTCTGTAACCTTTTGACACTTTAATCTTTTAGCTAACCACTTCACATTTTAAAGCTACTTTGTTTGACAGTTTTAGCTTGTAGTTAGCTTTTTTGCTACATTGAGGTTTTTGCTATGTTTTGTTTTTTACTACTTGTTCTTTTTATACTTTTAGTCCAAAAAAGGTTAAAAAACAAAAGCAACCACATGGACATTTTGTTTTTTAACCTGTTTTTGGATTGATCATGATTTATGACAGAATATTCACTACTTTTAGCCTTTAGCTACTGTTTTAGTACATTTAGGGCTTAGCTAACCTTTTGCTGCTTACAGATTTAACTAATATTTAGCTGTTTTTAACAATGTTTGCTTCTTTTATCTTTAATGTTTTGCTTTTTTTACCTGCAACAGCTAATTCTCAGGAAACTTGAGGATTCTGCAGCATTTTGACATTTTTTAATTTCTTTATTTCTAAATAAAATATTACTTATTGTCTTCTGTTCAACTCTGATGATTACACTTTAGCTGGTTTCATGTTTTTAAAATCAGTCAAAATAAACCTTAGATGATGATAATAACCTATTAAGGCCCTTTAATTGGAAACCCCCTCACCGCCCTCCACCCCCGCCCCCCACCACACAGCTGACTAATGAAATCAGTGAATAGCAGCCTTGAAAGGGAAGGACAAAAGCAGAGATAGAGAAAAGACAATATCCTTGTGTGGGAGAATTAGTTACACTCTGTAGTCTAAGTATTCAAAGCATGGAGCAAAAAAAAAAATGAGGGTGGGGGGTATAGAGGGGATTAAGAGAAAAGTCCACACAGGTGGGAGCTAAGGGGGCGGGGGTCACATGACAGGACGTTACCTCGTTTGATAAACAACAGCCCACAGGAAGGAGGAAGGGAGGTATTTTATAGGAGGAATTAACTGCTTCACTACATCAGGTATTCATTATGCTAAATCTCCAGGTGTGGATGAGAAAAAAGGTTAAAACCACTCAGGAGGCTGTTTGATGCACAACAAATGTGGACAGTTTGGAAAAATTTAATCTTCATTATATTAAAAAAATCCTCCTCAAAATGCTGTGAAGCAATGAGCTTCAAGAAAATGTGAAAAATAAAATAACTTACAAAAAGAGGCACTAATTCTTCTGAACAAAACTACAAACTGTCTGAAAAGTTTCTGATCATTTTTTACACATCAGGAATGATTAGATTTCTTTGCTGCCATAAAAAAAATTATAAGACAGTAAGAATGATTAAATGTCACTGAAACCAGAAAGAATCAGGATTTTTTTTAAATAATTTGGTATCTATGATAAAAAAGGCAAATTATGAAAGAGTTTTTCACATTTTAATAAACACACAAAGACTAATAATACGTCAGGATCAGGACTGTTTATTGTCAGATGCAGGTTAACAATGCAATGCTTTAAAAAACAGCATGCAATAGAGTCATAAAAATAAAATAAAATGTAATATTTAAAATGTCCAGGTGAAATACTGTGAAAAATATAGTAAAATATAACAAAATGTTTGATTTGTAATAAGTTAAAACTTTAAATACAATAAAAAAAATGATTAAGAAATGATCAAAGTGCAATTTGAGCCCTTTATTTGAAGGATGTTTTTCATTCTTCTGTATCTTTTCCCAGAATGCATCAGTGTGAAGATGTGTGGACGAGTGGAGTCGGCTCATTTCTGACTCTTCTGATGTAATCTAAATGATGTGAGTAACAGAAGCTCTACAGGTTCTTCAAAACATGTCAACTACAAAATACCTTTATTTCTGTTCCAAACACAGTTTTATGGGTTGAGATCTTAACAGAATGTTTAACTTATTATGACCCCCCCTCCTCAGTGATTTTTGATAAGCCGTATCACTGCTGCACCGATCATTTGTCAGGAGTGTAGATGTGTTCGACCTACACTGCACCAGCCAATGGTTTTAAGATAGACCCCATATTTAAGGAGGGGGCTCCATCTAAAAATACTAAAAGGAGCTTCAGATTTGTTTTGTTGTTTAGCTCTGATGAAGGGCTATCCATCGACAATAATAAACAATAAATCTGTTCTGGTGTGAGATGTGGTGCATTGTGTACCTGTGGGGGGCACACATATTCTATGTGGTATCTTATGTTTGAGCTTTTCATTTGTCTTCTTTGTCATGTATCCCTCACTGCTACAGGATGCATGTTTTTCTCCCAAATCTTCCCAGAATGCAGAGGAAACACACCCAAACTCATTGACTTCCATTTTATATGAGCTGATAGATTTCTCTGCAAAACTGAAGGTGAAGGGACATTTTGACTTGGATTGACTTTCATGTAGAAACAAAAGTTTACATAAGTGAGTTTCAGGTGCTTCTGCCACGTGGTTTAGATTGTTTTAATGCAGTTTGTAGTTTTTACACAATAACTGTTTGGTTGAGGCTTAATTTGTGTTCTGCATTTCTGTCTGCGGATTAGAAGAGCTGACAGGGAGTATGAGTGTGTTTTAATGTTTCTCACCATCAAATCAAAATTAGTCCCACCAGGTGAGATTTTAGGTTTCAGGTGTTCCCACAGCAGATTTAATCATCTCCTGATTTTTCTCTTAAACCAGCAAAAACAAAATGTCACCAAATCAATTTGTAATAAATCTTCTGACAGATGAGATGAAAAGTGAACAGTTTCTGTATCTTCACCCGTGTGTCGCAGCCTTTTTGTTCATTTTTTTTGTCCTCCTGAAGATCAGTCAGTCACATGATCACAGCTGTAGATCATGGGAGTTTTTCCTGGGGGGGTGTAGTGAAGGCATAAAGGCCGGTTGGACTGGTTTTTGGGCCAGAGTGCACAGGCCAAGACCTTACCCCTGCAGCCCCGCAGCCCTGCACACACACACAGTTCCTGCCACGCATGCATCTCGTCTCGTCTTCCCTCCCCTCCGGGGCTCTAACCAGAGGAGCGAGCATGTCGGGACAGATAGGTCACAGATAAGTCTCTTCTTTCTCAACTCTCTTCAACCTCTGTGATCATTAGCTTTGAACCTGTGCCTCATTCCTTCTACCTTACCCCCCACCCTTCATCTCAACCTGCTGTCAATCATCTTTTTGTGCAGCTCACGTCTCAGTTTGTCCAACAACTCAAGTGCTTTTCTCCTCTTCGACATGTTTTCACTTCATTCTGGTGACCTTTTTTTTTTCAACATTTCTGTCAAACTGAAACGCTTCATGTGGGTTCTCTTTATGTAATTCCCCCTAAATACCCTCAGCCTCCCCAGTGTTCCCAGTTACTCATGACTGAACCCGAACAGATCTCCACTCCCCCTCCTCATTCTTTAGCTTTAAGTTGGATTAGACTCACTTAACCCCCCGGCACACCCAGCACCCCATATGATCATGTTTATATCTCCTGCACAGCCTGGAACTCTTATCGCATCACCGTTTTACGTTATCACATTTCCCCCTGGGCTTCACTCAACACTGATGTTTTTAGTTGAGAGGTTGTAAGTTATTCAAACACCCGTCTTTGAAATATTTCCAGAGATTTGATGGATAGCTGGTGGCTGGCAACATGCTGCAAAGCTGCAAAGCTCCTAATATTCACAAAGCTGCATTTTTATAGAAACAGCAACACTCATAAACCTTCAGTTCAATATGTTTAATACCATAAAAACAGGGCCGGTTTACAGAGCGGATCACATTTATGGCTTGGCCTCAGATATCATAAAAACTTTAATTAGCACTGAGTTTGATCCTACAGTGAGCTGTGTTGCTTCTGCTGGATTTTAGGAACAGACGTCATGAAGGTGGTTCTCTAACAGGAATATTTTAAACTCTAATAGCAGGATCATTTCTACTTTTAAATCTGTCTGAAGCAGGCAGGACACTCAGCATTAATCCTACTGACCATAATAATCTGACTGCAAAATAAAAAATAAAAAAACACACATTTCAAGTGTGTCAAGTTTTAAGGAAGAAGTATTGCTGAGAAACTTGATACCTTCACCTTCAAGACAATGGTTTAGATTTGATAAAACTTTATGTAATATTTAGAAAAATCTGGACATTCCCATCTGATACAGATCTACTTTTTGTTTGGATCATCCTGGTAGGGTCCGTTAGTCATTTAGGACCCCTTCACTATGGATGGCAATGGTTAAAATCTCAGACAGAACCTGTTTGGTGGGTCGGTTATTGTATATGGGCACCAGTGACCCTGAAAGGAAAAAGTGGGTAAAAGACAAAAGATGAATGTTTACTTCCAAAATACTGCCTCCCCAACAACAGCTGTTTATTGTTACATCACTTCTTTATTTATTTTGGGATGTGAATGTTTGGAAAATGAGCAGTGAGATTTAGAAAACTGCACATGGGGTGCCACCTGAAATCTCCCCAAGGGCATCAAATTGTCTTTATTTGAGATGCAAAAAATTAGAAAGAACTCGCCATGTTTTCCCTGATTTCATAGATCTATTACTGTGTAAATGTTGATTAACACTGTTGTCTTCCTGTTGTTTTATTTGAACATTTGTTTTGGCAATCTTAAACCTGAGGCAACAGGTTCAAGCCCAGGTTTGGGTCAGGAAGAACATCTGGAATAAAACAATCACCAAATCTTTGCTGCTGTGAGTTCTCTGCTGTGGTGACCCTCGGAGAAGAAAACAGCTGAAACAAACATAAGCTGCTTTTGAAAACATTCAGCTCATTCAGGAGATGGGAGCTTTGATTTTTGGGATGTTTATATTTTTTTAAATATTTAATTTTATTTTATAAAAAATACCATAAAAACACATTTAAATGTCCTCCTTTTTAGTTCCTAGCTGGTGTATTACTAATTCTAGCTAATATATTGCCACTTTTCATCATTTATCTGCCTTTGTATTGCTCATTTTAGCTGATAGATAGATAAGACTAGTTTCAGCTTCTACAGTAAATGTTAGCAGTCATTCAGCTCTCAGCAACACATAATTTTTGCTTTGTATGATTATTTTTACTTTTTTTTCTGAAATGAGACAGTTTTCTTATTTTTTCTAGAACTTGACATTTTAAAAGTTCATCATCTTTTATTATTTTCATGTTTAATCCTACAGAAATGATTCACTTGTGGAGGATGATTCAGTGATGCTGGATCTTTTCTTAAACCTATAAGTGATATTGTTAAAGCTGCAGTTAAACTCAGAAAGGTCAGCCGCACGCACGGCTCGTAAAGGCAGGGTTAATCTCATCTCTTCCAGATGCACTCGTCAAGTCGGAGGACACTGGAAGGCTCCGCTCGGACTTCCACAGAACGTGATCTATTGTTCGTCTGTCAGCGGCGTGGTGATATATTCTATCCTACTCCTGTGGACAAACGGACCCTGGCGATTATACAAGCGGGGGCCATTCGTCCGCAGCAACGCCACTTCGCTGACTCTGACACCGAGCAGGCAGCTTGACCTCAGGGTCCCACGCTTCTTTGTTTCCACTGACCTCTGTTTCTTTTACCCCCACCTCTGAACCTCTGTCCTTCCAGCTCCTTCTTCTCTCACACGCTCTTCACACTCATACAAATAAAGAAATGGGGGGCCCCTTCAGTTTATTTTATTGGCACTTTAAAGCCTGGACCTTTTACGGAGGAAAGGAGGGGAAAAATAATAGGAAAGAGCTTTAATTAGGAGAGATATGAAACTACAAGGTCGGGGGGGGGGGCTGGGTCAACTGGGAGTGTGTGGGCTTTGATATGAGGACTTTGTCATCTTTAGGTTTGACCCTCATATCCATGTAAAACGGCTCGACTCAGGCTGAAGAGCTCGTGGACCGCCGTTAAAGTGGCGATGCTTTTAAATCCACACATGCATGAATGAGATCTGCTTGTTCTGGACGGGGGGGGGTTGCTCCAGCTCCAGCTGTGTGTGTCTGTGCATGCATTTTTCTGTTTGTTCAGTGTCAGGTGTGCCACCCCCCTCTTCCTCTGTGATCGGCCCATTTGTGGATTGTGACATGGAAGCCCCTGCAATTTCCTTAACTCGACTCTCTCCTCCGCTTCCCCTCTTCCCCACATCTCCAGTGGCCGCTCCCTTCGGCTTTCTTGCTGTTTACCAAACACGCCATCAACCTTCTTCCTCCCTCCCTCTTTCCTCCTCTGCACATGCACGTCTTTGTTTGTGCTCATCTGAGTAGAAAATGGTTCTCAACCACCACTGGGTTGCAAAGTAAAACAGAAGGCCTTAAGTGGTCCTTGCCTGGGGGAGCGACAGGGGTTCTGGATGGACCGACGCTGCAGCCAGCTCCTCTGAGGCTGCAGCTGGATGTGGGATGAGGGGACCGGGAATCCTGGTACTCAGTCTAGAAGGAACGTCTTCATTAGGAACACAGAGCCATGACACCATGCTAGTTTTTAGCACATTTTCCTTCTACTAAACAGCATTCTTTTAGAATGGTAAATGGCCTGAACTTATATAGCGCTTTTATAAGTCCTTCCGGACCCCCAAAGCACTTTACACTACAGTCACTCACCCAGTCACACACTGATGATGGCAAACTACACTGTAGCCACAGC
>JARVJO010000305.1:2541455-2561577 GCA_031762555.1 Cynodonichthys magdalenae
TGTGGTCCAGCAGTTTGAGGTGCAGCTCAGACACCAGCCAGAACTGCAAGTTTGATGTCTTGTAGGGAAGCTTTAGCTGCATTGGAGCTAGCGGTTGCTATTGTCTCAGGATGATAACATCATAACATTAGCTGAGAACCAACAGCAAAGTCCACTTTAAAATACCTAAATGTGAACTTCAACATTTAAGGTTTATCTTTTACATTTAGATTTAAACATTTAGATTTAGGATTTAATATTTAAATAATTTTTTTAACATTTAATTTTACACTCGGCGCCCCAACTCTGTCACACTTACACACATTCTCTGAACATAATTTACAATCTTTGACTAGAATAGTTAGATCATCCCTTTGCTTTATAATATAGCTCTAATATTCCCATAGTTTTAATGTTTTTAATCGGTTCTTTTTAATTAGTCTAATGATTCTGAGTGTCCTCACACGTTCGTCCAGTCAGAGTGTGAGGGTGAAAGTGTGTGTTGGTGAGCAGGAGATGAGCTTGTTGGCAGAAGAGGTCAGCAGGCAGAAAGGCAGTGGGCCGAGCTGGGAGCCCCTCCTGGCGGGGGGGTCAGGCCAAATAGGATGAAACCTGTCATTAGAGAGGTGAGGGGAAGAAAGCTCCCTGTCGGGGGGGTATTGTCCTGGGGGCGGGAGGGTGGGACGTCTCTTTAGTGCCTCAAATAACACGGCCCCCGGCAGCCTTTGTCACTGAGTGAAAGGGTCCAGTGGTGGGGGGGTCAAAGAGGTGAGGGGGCAATCCCAAACACTGGTCAGTGGGAGAAAGGAGGCCGTGGGTGAGGGTGGGGGGTGGGGGCTTTCATACAGTTATTTCCCTCATCTTTGTTGACATCCAGAACAAGTTCCTGTTCTGAGCCCACATCAACAAAAACATCAAAATATAAAAAAGCTTTAATTATTAATGCATTTTATTTTAGTGTGTTTGTGTGTCCTCTTCCAGGGATGGTGTGCGCGTGCGCGTGCATGTATGTGTGTGTGTCAGTGTGCAGGTTGAATGCAAAGGTTGACATCTATGCTGCAGCTTAGCGCAGAGTCAGGACCTTTCACTCATTCACAGCGTTTAAAGGGGACGGGTCACAAAGATAATGGGAAACCTGACAAAAAAGAAGACCAAAGCTTTCCTCTTTACCGGAGGTCGTGCACGGCCTGTCACTCCACGGCAAAACCACACAACAAACACACAACAATTTATCTGCATGACAGCTTGAGCTGGGGACTCATTTGACACCAATTTCACTTTCTGGACCAGGAAAGGGCCGGGGTGTCAGAAAATAAATTAATATATCAGTGTGTTGTTTGAAGCGTTTTTTTATATCTTTATTTAGATCCCCATGAGCCACGGCAATGGCTGCTGTTCCTGGAGTCCACAAAAAAATATATATATATATATATTTATTACAAAACAGTCAAACACACTTAATAAGCCTTAATATTTGCATATTAATTCATAAATGTACAAATATAACACTTTATATGATAAAGTAATTAAGCAGAGCTCTTTTAAAAGCTCTAACATTTGTTATAATTATTTAAAAAAGAGGAAGGAAGAGAGTTCCATGTTCTCTTTCCTCTAAAAATTACAGTTTTTTTTACCTGGCATTCTTGTTGCATGATGGGAGAGTAAAAATAACTTTTAAAGCCTTAAACATGTGTAAAGTGTGGCTAAATAAAAGTTGATTATATAAAACAGTTGGTATCTTAAATACTACAATATTTCTAAAAAAAAAACTTAATCTCAATGAAACCTCAACCTTATTTTTAACCAAGGATCAATAGTGCTCTGTGGAGTCATTGAAGATGAAGTTTGATCCATTTTTAGATCTTTAAAGTTGCTAAAAACAAAATTAAAGTTTCTAAATTTAATGATTTCAAACAAAAAAAGCAGATGTAAAAATATCTTTTTATTTAAACACCAAAATGTGTTTCAGTGTTTGTGCTTAACAAGAACAAAAGACGATAAAAACACCATCTAAACATCATATTTCAATCTGGATGTGGTCACTAATGATGTATATTCTACTTTAACAGTCAAAGCTGTTCTCACAGCCAGAGCAGCTAATAAACTGATAAACTGGACCAATTACTGACTTCATTAGTGGCTTTTCATCCAATCCCAAAGCACTGATGGCTTTAGAGGGCCAATAAAAGCACCAGGTTGTGACCTTAACGTTAAGGGAGCCTAACAGGACAGATCAGGGTCAGCAGCATCTCACACTCGTTACACCCTGGTGTGAAAGTGTTTCCATGTCTGTTCCTGATGATGCAACAAACAAACAAACACTGAATTCAAACCAATTAAATTTGTCTTTTCTTCCAGCCAAACTGCAGAAAGTTGACAATCAGTCACCATAAAGATAAAAGATTCCATGTAAATAATCTGAGAACATTTATTATAAACACATTTATGAAATTATTAATATGTATTTGACTGATTCTGTTATCAGTAGCAGTTAATTTCAGAAGTTTAATTTAATAGGATCACTTCTTTCTTCTATAAAATCATATCTACAAATGATTTTCTCACATTTTCATCATAAAACAAAAAATATATATATTTTTTTTGTTTAACTGTGTGCACAATTTGTGCTCTTGATCTGCTGTTGGTGTAAAACAAGTATTTTTGTTTGTTTATTGGTGTGTTTTTCTTGGTAAAACATGTTGTTGAAGGACACTAAATGCTGGGATTTTAGAGTAAAAAGGACTTTAGTGAGGTGAAAAAATGAGCTGCTGGCCTCGGCGAGAACTCCAAAAACTGTTATAAGATGCTTCTGAGGAAAAATGGAAGAAAGTGCAGAAGGAGGAGGAGAGAGGCAGAGCTAATCACTTTTCCTGCTGACTTCTCAGGAGGGAGGGAGGTAAAGATCACAGCTCCAGCAACACATCGCAGCCCCCCCCCCCCCCCCGACCTTTTGAAAGAGGGCCTGGGGTGCCTGGTTCTGTCCTCCGACCCACCGGGCTTTTGAAGCGAGTGACGGATGGCTTCATAAGACCAAATCCAGCTTCTATTCACAGCATCACAGAAGGAGCTGAATTTATCAGTTTGATATAAAAAAAATTATTTTTTTCTTTGTTCTTTCTGTGCAGGAATGTCTCCATGTTCATCGGGGGACAGATGTGGAGGCCTTCCTTTCCCAGCATTCCCTGGGGAGGGTGTGGACAGGTCCCAGCAGCACTATGGGAGAAGGGAGGGGGGGCAGTTTGTTGTCCAGAGGGTCACGTATTGGGAGTCAAGTGATGCATAAGTAATGCTTTGTTCGGCCTGATCTGGGGGAAGGAATTTACTTAGTTTGCCTGTAATTGGGTTATTTTCTTTTGAAATGGCGTGCATGGAGGAGAGATTAGGAGGTGAAAGGGGCCAGAGCTTCACAGGAAACGTTATGAAAGTCATGAAAACGTCAAAGAATATGTTGTTCGGTACACAAGAATAAATACTGATGTGTAAAAAGCACCCTCCTAATGCTGCTTTGTTAAATATTCTGATGCTCACGATCCGATCGCAGCCACAAAATCAACCGAAGGTGTCAAACGTCTTCATCGGTTCAACGTTTTCCTCCAGGAGAAACCAGGTCAGACAGAAACACAAGATTTATCTGTAATCAGATCTGACTGACCTTGTTTTATTACGTCTTTATTTATTTGTTAGAAACTCCTGGATGTTGACTTTCTCTGGATGTTGAGCTGCAGATTCAGGTAAACATTCTAATAAAGTACAACATTTGTGTTTTATTGTCAGTATAAAAACATAAAACTACTTTATTTTCAAGTAACTTTATACAATTAAGGATCATATAAGCTTTGGAACGATCTGCCCTCCAACATTAGACTTGATGATTTTAAATGAATTTATTTTGTTGTTTTATGATTCACCTTTTTATTGTTCAGCACTTTGATAACATGTTTGTTTAATGTGTTTATAAATAAATTTAACTAATTTCTAATCTTATTTAAGACCCTGTCACACTATAACATTTTAGACAACTTCTGAAGCATTTTTTTCCACTAAATTATTAATAAAAGTTCGATATTTGATAAATCGATTAGCATTACAGTATGTACACGCCTAAAAGAGGCTTCCAGTTGATTTTTAAATTTCATCTTCAACATAAATGTCTTTAAATTTTTCATAAGTTGGCGTAATTTTTTCCGTTAGCACAGAAGGGAGCAGGCGGAGGCGAGTCAGAGGATGCTGAACATGGAGCTGCAGGGAGGAGGAGAGGGAGACCAGAGAAGTTCACTGAATGACAGGTTAGTGTGACGTTAGGTGCAGGAGGTGTACCACCACCACCTTCTGATGACCCTCCTAAACTTCACTCCCTCCAAACCAGCTGGTAAAATAAACCAGCAAGATTTTAAAAGTTTACTGTAAGTTTGATCTGGTTTTAGGTAATAAAAGTGATGACCACCTGGTGGTTTTACAGAAACAGGAAAAAAAAAACATCTGGACTAAATTTTATGGCTCCTTATCCACTGACTTTATGAACTGACTGCATTTTGTTGTGTAAAGTCTGAACTCAACACTTGTTACTCTGATAAAACACGACTGCTTCCTTTGTCACTCAGAAACAATTTGTCTCAAAACGATAGAGAATAGCTGCTCCCTGCATTTATTACTTTTAGGCTGGACTTTTTATTTTCTGCATTTGTAAAAAATCACTAAAAGTCTTCATTTGAATCAAAAAACTGCTGCCTGACTTCTGATGGCAGAAGTATTTCTCCATTTTTAGCTTCTCTTCTTGTCAAAATCAAATTTAAAATCTTACTTCTAACATACAACGTTTTCAACAACAAAGTTCCATCTAATACTAAAATATCTTATTGTGGATTATTTTATAGTGAACTGAGATGACTTGTTGTGAACTGGCACCATATAAATAAACTGAATAGAGCTGAACAGATCGGGGGCGTGTCAGACAGTCTGGATCTGTTTGGAGAGGAGTTACAGAGTTTAAGATATTTACCTCCCTGCTGCTCAGCTGGAAGGAACCTGCTGGTTGTTAGCTCTTTTTTTTTTTTCAGCAGACCTTTTAAGAGTGGCAGCTCTGTGGTCGCTTTGAGAGAGAGGCAGCTTCCAGAGCAGAGGCGTGAAAATTGGCTACATTTAATCAGCCATGGTGGGGAATTTAAAGAAAAGGATCAAGAGAGCTTTGTCTTAATGGATTGGCTACAGTTTAGGGGTCCGGCTCACCAACTTATACCTAATAAAGGATTTCTGACAATTTAACTCAAACCACACAGTTAAACATTTCTTTATTTAGATAAAGGAAGAAAACTTAGTTGTTTGAATACTGAGTCAGTCTTTTAGCATTTTACTTTATAAACTAGCATTGTTGTAGCTTAATGTTAATTCTACTAATGCTAGTTTTAGTTAAAAGCTAATATTTTGCTGAATTTAGGTTTTTAAATTTTTATTGCAATTAGCTGTTAGTTTTTGCTTATTTTAGCTATCGTTGCTAATATTTGGATTTGGCTAACATTTTGCTCATTTTAATTGATCAATCAATCAAGCTATGTTTCTATAGCATTTCTTTCTGACAATACAACTTAAACCAAGCAGCTAAACATTTTTCATTATTTAGATAAAGAAAACTTAGTTGTGTAAATACTGAGTCAGTCACTTTTAGCATTTTACTTTTTAAATTAGCATTACTGTTGCAGTAGCTTAATGCTAACATCGCTGATGCTAATTCTACTAATGTTAGTTTTAGTTAATAGCTAATATTTTGCTGAATTTAGGTATTACCTTAGCTAATTACCTTCGCAATTACCTATTAGTTTTTGTATTTTGCTTATTTTAGTTATTTTTGCTAATTTTTGGATTTGGCTAGCATTTTGCTACTCTTACACGCTCAAACTATATTTCTTTTTAGGGTTATACTACTTGTAACTGTGTTTTATTAAATTTGATTTATTTCTGTATGATTTTTTTACATTTAAGGGCCAAATCAACTTGTGCAACAAAGACTTTTGATTGACTGTAAAGGCAATTATTTCATCCATGTTTTAAAAAAACTAAAATGATAAAGAATAAGTCCACTTTTGTGTTTTGGAAGTACATCAAGTCACACTCACACACAGAGGGTCAATTCTTTCAGGCTGTCTGTACATTAAAATTTCAAGCTTACGGCCATGGCAATTCTTACCAATACAGTAAGGCCATACAAAACATGGGTGACATTCAGAAAAGGGCCAGTGCAGTCAAACAAAGCAGTAAATCAAGCGCCTTGACACATGCTCACCAGACAGTTTGCCGTTTGTCACCGAGCCTGAATGGAACTAAAAGCAAAGTTGTGGCCGAATCGGGGTGATCGGCATTGCTCAGATGCTGCACAAGAGGCCTTTTCAGACAGCTGCAACACTGATTACATTGTGTGAAGGCCAATCAAAGGGGAACATGACGAGAGCAGCCATGCCGGACACACACAATGCACAAATGGCAGCGGTCAGATGGTGGAAGAGAGAGGTGGTGCTCCGGGGATTTAAAGACGCATTTTTTGGGATCCAGGGTCAGACGTATGAGGAATTCTCACACCCAGTTTCACAAAGAAGCACATAAACAGCTTTGTAAATCTGACATAAAGTCACTTCATAAAGAACTTTAAACACTTTAAGCTCTTTTTTTACATACAAGCTGTAAAACTAAAGAATCTGTGCACAATTCAAATAAATAAGTTTTTGAATTTCATTTCTTTTAGTTCTGTAGTTTACGTATTTGCAAAAACAAGACATTTTTTATAAAATCTCACACATGGTTTTAAACAAATTTGCTTTTCTTTGGTTTCAGTATGAATGTGTTACCTGAGAAAGAGGCACACAGCAAAGAAAAGTGCAAAAACGAGTTTATAAAACAGCATATTTGATAAAACAACTCCCTTTGAATACATTTATTCATAATCTGCATCATTTATATTATTTCCTACAAGAATCTAAACATTTAGAACAACTAAGGTACTTCATCCTCTGCTAATCATTTTATCTTTGAATCTCTTTGTTTAACTCAATGGTTTTCAAAATAAAAGTCAGGAATTCACTGTGAAACACCAAGAATCTGCAGAAATTAGGTTCAAAATAAAAAAAAAACTTTTTGGTATATAGTCACAAAAAATAAAAGTGGTTATACGTAAAAATAATACAGTAGAAAACACATTTGTAGTGTTTTTGTATGTCATTATATTTTAGTTTAACTCAATGCTTTCCAAAATAAGAGTCAAGAACTCACCTTGAAACAAATCTGGGAGGAATCTGCAGAAGTTCAAAGTAAAAAAAAAACTTAGTGGTATATTGTCTCAAAGAAACAAAAGCAGTTGTTATTTGTGAATAAAAAAGTAGAAAAGGTCATTTGTAGTATTTTTATATGTCTTTATATCTTTGTTTAATTCAGTAATATTGTTATGCTTCTGCAACCAGCAGTAAAGGTCACAAGTCCTGAAAACCTTCTTTAGTTCAGCAGGTAAAAACTTTGATCTGTGATCATGGCAGGAACTGTTAAAACATGATAAAATACAAAAAGAAGGTTGGTTCTCAGAGACGAGGACACACAAACATGAACAGAGACAAAACCGTGTCTGATGGTCACTAACGAGGAACACACACCAGATTTTCTTCAGCCTGTTTAGCAGGAGGTGAGGTTTCAGATTTAAAGCATGTGATTGAAAATACATCCAAAACGTCATGGACAGACACAAACCACACGGTGACACCACATAAAAACAGAGTCAGGGGCCAAACGACAGAAACACACGGCCGTAACAATCTGTCACTGTCCGACTCGCCGCGCTCTTCTTCTCTGCTCGTGACGACAGTGAGGAGAATCGTAACGATGATTACTCAGATAATGACAACAAAAGCTGCTCGTTGTGACGTTTGAGAGCTCAAACTGCTCGAGCAGCTTTGTGAGCGGTCCGGTGTGGGGGGCTTTAAAGTCAAAGTTCCTCTCCAGGACTCTCTGTCTCGGTTCGGGTCTCACTGTAACCCAGAAACACGTATGTGCTACCTACGTGTCAGGGATCGGTTTGATCATGTGCCCCACAGGAACCAGAGAGAGTGTTTGGCCTCAAGGCGTCCTAAATGAGAATCAGTGTGTGTGTGTGTGTGTGTGTGTGTGTCCATGTGTGGGAGGGCAGAGAGAACAGGGGATTTTTTGTGTTGGGGAAAAGAGAGGCTTGGGCACTTCATCTTCTCTTCTGTGCACTGCCAGAAAGGGCAGAGGTCAAAAGTCAGGGCGATTGGAGAATTCCGCGCTGCATGCCAACAGATCGGGTTTCTGGGTTGTGTGTGTGTGTGTGTGTGTGTGGGGTGGGGGTCGGGGATCGCCCTACAGGGATAGGTGCTTGTGTGTGCATGTGTGTGTAGATGCATTTGTGCATGCTCGGTCCGCAGCGGGTTTATGTGCTGAGCTTGTTTGGGCAACCCCGGTTTAAAAACATCTCCTCACAGCTTTAACGTTTGGAGCATTTGGAGGAAACAGCGGCAACAACTAACCTCTAACTTCAGGACATCTGTTTGGAAAACTTTATTCTCTGTTTGGGTCATCTGTTCAGCAGAGGATCTAAAACATTTTATAGTTAAAAGGATTATGATTTTGTTGTGTTGTTTAGGATGTTTTGTTTATTTTAACAAAACTAATAAATCCTATTAGCATAAAGAATCTCGTTTGTTTAGACAAAGCTGTGTGAATTTGTGTGTGTGTGTTCTTTTGTGAATGCTGACTCAGCAGTCATAATATTATTTTCCTATTTCTTTTGTACATTTTTAGGATTATTTTGTACTAATTTAACCATGTAAATCAAAATGTTCAACCCAGTCATAGTGTGTTTTGACTTTTATTGTTTGTAACTTTCCTACTTTTTGAATATTTTAACTTTATTTACAATAAATTGAAAGTTGAAGATTAAACCTGCTTTTTTAAACATTTTGTTAACAAGACAACAACAAAAAAGTAAAAATCACTGACTGAAGAAATCCTGTAGTCGTTTGTAATTAACTGGAGTCTTTTAAAGCCCCCTCCCAGTAAAGCTTCAAACCGTCGACTCAACTGCAGTCAATCCACGGTTCGGGTTTAAACATTTAGCCGAAGGTCTTGTGATTTGGCTAGTTTTGATACGTGAAAGAAGTTCAGACGTCAGCGAGCTGCAGCTCCCATCGGAGCCTTTTGTAACAGATCATTAACCAACATGTGCTCTGGGCCTCCAGTGGCTCCCGGGGAGCCCCGAACTGATCGCCACAGCTGTGTTTCTGTTGTGCTCACCCGCAGTGCCAAAAAACAACACGGGCTCTGGCTATGTGCTGGAATTTATTGTATTTATGTTTTGAGCCGTAAAAAAAAAAGACGCAAAGGTTGGAACAAACAGCGGAGGTGTAAATCCTTAAAGCTGGTTCCAAATTTTTTTTATTAATTTACACAAGATCTTGGTTTTAATTAAAAAATATCTGGGGAAAATTCTGAGAAAGTGTTTAAACGCTTTTTATTGTTGTCAGTGAAATAAAAAATGTGCATCTTGGGCAAATTCTTGCTTTTAGGACATATCTTTGTACCGCAGACATTTGTGTTATCTTTCTGAAACGTTGAAAGTCATTAATCTCAAAAATCTAGTTTTTTTTTTTTATCATTTTACGTGCAACACGCTTTTATACCAAAATGCCTCATTTGTGAAAATCAGATGCATCTCCACCCTCACCTCCTGGTGTCAACACAATGTTCAAAGTGCAAAAACAACCTGTGAGTTGATTGACGTTCGAAGTTTCCACCTTCCAGTCTTTGAGACCTGCTGCTTATCCCTCACAAGTTTCTGTTCCTCTCTGAAAATCTGTGACACACTCACTGAATTCCGTCCTTTTCATGCTTTTCTTCTTCTACTTTTCACATGAAGGGATGGTGAAAGCGAGCAAACAAGTCATTGATGGATCGGACAGAGGCGTGTAAACGTAGGGATTGACCTCCCTGCTCCTCCCCTTTTTCAACTCCCCGGGTTGTTTGGGCAAAGTGTTCAGATCAGGACCGGCTTTCAGACCCTTAATGGAGGCAACAAATTTCAGGGGGTCTTGTATCTTTGATGCCAGGCCCGTTAACAATGCGTTCTTTCTGTGACTGCATAAGAATTGGCCAGCAGGGATCCAACGAGAAGGGAAAATGTAAACGGGGATTAGCTGGTCTAATGGCCCCAACTTGTCGTTGATGTTAATTAGCGTTAATTAGGACTCCCTTCATTTAGCACACTGGACTGAAAAGGTAGGGGTCCAAGCTTCTGGGTTTTTTTTTTTTTCTGCAAATGTTCTGGCACATGTTTGCACACACATGGTCACATTCTCATGCACACTTTTCCACACTTGCAAACACAAGCCAGAGCTCCTTCTCATTAATTTCAGCCTCTCGACAGTGCAGCACTCATACTCTGACGGCTTTCTTCTGTTTGTTCTTTGCTTGTTGTCAGAGGCCATTTGCTCTTGCCACAATGACTCCTTTTCTCTGGGTTTGATCTCCACAGCTATTCATCCTCCTCTTTTCCAGTGATCAAGAGGAGAAACCACCATTCTACTCTTTGCACAGCCTCAAAGCCAACCTTCACCACCTCCCCCATGAACATGCTTGTGTGTGTCTACTGATCCAGGGAAGCAACTGCAGTAGCATTTGGGATCTTTTTGCCTTCTAAAGTTCCTGATCTGAGACATAATCGCCCACTTTGTTGGGTCGGTTAACCCTGTTTTGTTCCAGAGGCCCCTGAGAGTTTTGATGCTCCTCAGCTGTGAGTGATAGCAGCTGTGTCCATGTGCACACATGAAAGAAAAGGAGAACATGTCCTACCTGAGGCTCGATTTAGTACCAATACATAAAACACCTCAGAAAGTACCTAAAAATATTTACGTGGTACTTTCCTTAAAACATATTTGGTACTTACTGGGGATTTACTTATCTGGTACTTACATGGGACTTATTTTAGATCTGGGACTTACCAAATACTTAATACATATCTTGTACTTACCGTACTTGGTATTTACCTATTACACATCTGGTCCTTATCTGGTTCTTACTGGGTACTTACAAAACATATCTGGTACTTACTGGGTACTTACAATACATGTCTGGTACTTACCTGGTACTTACAATATATATCTGGTACTTACTGTATACTTACAATACATATCTGGTACTAACCTGGTACTTAAAATACATGTCTGGTACTTACCTGGTACTTACAATATATATATGGTACTTACTGTGTACTTACAATACATATTTGGTACTTATCTGGTACTTACTGGGTACTTACAATACATATCTGGTACTAACCTGGTACTTAAAATACATGTCTGGTACTTACCTTGTACTTACAATATATATCTGGTACTTACTGTGTACTTACAATACATATCTGGTACTTACTGTGTACTTACAATACATATCTGTTACAAACTTGGTACTTAAAATACATATTTGGTACCTACTAGGTACTTACAATGCATATCTATTCTTACCTGGTACTTATTTTTTACATATCTGGTACTTACCAGGAATTTATCTAATACATATCTGGAACTTCCATAGTACTCACCAGGTACTTATCTAACACATATCTAGTACATACCTTGTACTTACCAGGTACTTACTTAATACATATCTCATACTTACATAAGCAACAGGTAGAAACCAGACAGCTTCCAGGTATGTACCAGGTAAGTACTAGATATGTGTGCTGTACATACCTGGTAATTGGCTCAGGGGTTAGAGTGCAACTAAGAGTTAGAGTTTTGATTCCATCAATATAAAGTCACATGTTGAAGTGTTCCTGGGCAAGACACTGAACCCCTGATTACCTATGATGTGTGTCCCATCGGTGTATGAATGTTACTGAAAATGATTTGTCTATAAAATGATTGATTCAGTTTAGCTTTAAAGAGATGTAGTATAATTTGTATAAATGTGTGTCGCTGGGTCAATGAGAACGCAGATTGTGTTGTAAAGCTCTTTGAGGAACCTGGTTGGCCACAAAGACGCTACATAAGTACAATCTATTTACCATTACGTACCAGGTAAATGCCAGATTAGTACCAGATACACATGAGATATGTACTGGGTTGTATTGTGTATTACTACTCTTAATTTTTGTGTACGGTGTTTCTTGCAGCTGGTTCAATATTCCCTCAGGATTTCGTGGTGTAAAATGGGGGTCTCAGTGTGCTTCTGGTGGGAGTTTAAAAAGAAGAAAAAGTGGGATGGAGTTGTGGGGGGTGTCTCTCTGGCCAACACCTGGTATCACTTTATTAACCCTCGGCTGTCCTGACCCCTGAGAGCCAAGGAACACCAGGGCCAAAGGGGGCCTCAAGGGAGTATGGGGTAGGAGGGGGTTAGAGGCAAAGGGGGCTCCAGGCATGTAAGGATGTCACTGCCTTTGAAGGGAGAAGCGATGCTCCTCCGTTGGATGGCCAGCAATGACTTTACCAGCACTGTGACCCTCCTTGACCCTGACACCCCCAAATCCCCCCCTTCCCTCCCTGCAGCTGCTGCTTCTTATTGGCCTGCTGCATGCTGCTGTGGCAAAGCGAAGAAGGACAGGATGGAAGGGAAGAAGAGAGCGGAGAGCAGAGTGAAGAGAAGGAGGCTAGGCAAGAGGTCAACTGTTGGTCAGAAGTTTTTATTGGGAGTGCAGGAGGGAGGGAGTTGGAGTAGGAGAATGTGTTAAAGACCACCGTCTGAGATTTTAACTACAGGGAAGGGAATGTGGCCTTTTTTCCACCCCTGCAGACATTTAGCAGTTAGAGAACAGACTTAGAGTTGGACCTCTGGGCATAGAAGTTGAGTGAATTGACATGAGCAGCCTTACTCAGGATTTTTCAGAACTAAATACTTCATGTTGACGGGTGCTGCACAGCAACCAGACAGCATTGGTCTCCATCAGCACTGAGAACGTCCTCACACCATATCTGTAGCTTATTCAAGGTACTGGAGCTCTCTGGGGTTGTGTAATTATCATCAGATGGTGGGCCTGTGAAAATTCCTCCACAGGAACGTCATCCTGGAAGATTAGTTCTGATCCAATCAGAGGTTACAAGCAGTCTGAGATGTGCCTTAAAACCACATGAGAGACAGATTACTGATTGTTATACATTTTAACAAAAATGATTTAGTTTAAGTAGTGTCCTAAAACAGCAAAAAGTAGAATAACTTACATGCAAATAAATGCAGTCCCTCTCTGTTCAAACATGCATTTTTCTCCCTGCAGGTGAACTTGTTTGACCTTTCTGTGTAGGGATTTCTTCTTGCAAAACTTTCTAGATTTAAAGGCAGAACCATCTTTCTTTAACTTACGTAAGACATCCACTACCCAACATTTGGACTAACATTTAAACCAGTATCTCAATCGGTTGCGACTCTTGACTAGTAAAAATTCTTAAAAGTCTCAAAAATGTTTTGAAATGTTCACAAGGGTTTTCAACATCCTTGCGTGATCCTTGGATACCTGCATGGTTGCTCTTTTCTAAGAAAAAACATCTGAGACTACATCCCTAAATGTCCAGGTCTAAAGGTCACGCTAGGTATAAAAATAATTAGAAACATGTTCCTTTAATTTCCTTGGAAAAAATAGAATATCAAAATATACCAGACACAATGACGGTCTCCATTTTAACTGGACTGAGGACAGATTCAGAGATTTCCTTTGGAGTCAGAAGCTTTCTGAACTGACCAGTCACTGACCTTCTTATCACGACCTGAAGCCTCACAGATATGACACATGTACACGTTCCTGCTGCCGTCATCATGTCCGAGCTCCTCTCTTTGTTGTGGACAGACTTCAGGCTGGGCTGTGTTCGACACACACCACAGTCAGGAAGACATTGTGGGAAAAACAAGGTTATCTCTGGATTCAACCCCTGCAGTGCTGCGTCAACGCTGTTCTGCTGCCGCTGGCCAAGACTGCAGAGTCACAAGAGCTCAGCCTTCAACCCTGGGTCCAGAGGTTATTATACTGCTCAACCACATGGCTGCTGAGCTGCATGGATGGATGGATGGATAGATAGATAGATAGATAGATAGATAGATAGATAGATAGATAGATAGATAGATAGATAGATAGATAGATAGAGATAGATAGAAGAAAGGGTAGATGGATGGAAAGATAGATGGGCAGATTGATGGATAGATGGGTAGATAGATGGATGGATAGATAGATGGTATATAGATAGATGGGTAGATAGATGGATAGATAGATGGTAGACAGATGACAGATAGAGAAATGGTAGATGTGTAGATGAAGAGATAGATAGATGGGTAGATAGATGAAAGGGTAGACGGATGGATAGATAGATGGTATACAGATAGATGGGTAGATAGATGTTAGACAGATGGTAGATAGAAAAATGGTAGATGCGTAGATGAAGAGACAGATAGATAGGTGGGTAGATAGATGAAAGGGTAGATGGATGGGTAGATGGTATATGGATAGATAGTTGGTAGACAGATGGTAGATAGATAAATGGTAGATGGGTAGATGAAGAGATAGAAAGATGGGTAGATAGATGAAAGGGTAGACGGATGGATGGATAGATAGATGGGTAGATAGATGGTAGATAGAAAAATGGTAAATGCGTAGATGAAGAGACAGATAGTTAGATGGGTAGATAGATAAATGGTAGATGGGTAGATGAAAAGATAGATGGATAGATGGTAGATAGATTGAAGGAAGTTTTGTAATTTAATAACTAAATGTTTATTGCAGTATTGTATTTTATACTTTCTGATGATTGCAGCAGTAAGGTTAAAACAGACTAAGAGTTGGTGTGTGTGTTATCGATGTGTTCCAGCGGTACCAGCTTCAGGGGTGTAACCAGGAAAAGACTGAAGAGGTTATAATGTTGAAGTTTAGAAATGTTTTTGGAAGTTGTTAGAGTTTTGCCAGCTCTGTTCAGACCCAGTCTGCTGGGCTGTTTGCTTGGGTTTTTGGCCCAAGGTCTTATGTTGAGGCCTGTGCTGTGCTGAAACTGATTGGAGTCAGAAGACAAGAATAAAGTTTTTGATAGTAAATCCAGTGGATTCCTGCATTTATTCAGACATACCATTTTGAACATCACATTATTTCTACAAAATATAAGGGTAGATAGATGGATAGATGGGTAGATAGATGGGCAGATAGATGGTAGATAGATGGATAGATGGTAGATAGATAAATAGTAGATGGGTAGATGAAAAGATAGATGGATGGTAGATAGATTGTAAATAAATGGTAGATAGATGAAAGTGTAGATGGATGGATGGATAGATGGGCAGATGGATGGGTTGATGGGTAGATAGATGGATAGATAGATGGTAGACAGATGGTAGAGAAATGGTAGATGTGTAGATGAAAATATAGATAGATAGATAGATAGATAGATAAAATGGTAGATAGATGGGTAGATAGACATAAGAGTAGAAAGATGGGTAGATGGTAGATAAATAAATGGTAGATGGGTAGATGAAAAGATAGATGGATGGATAGATTTCTTTGTGAGTATCTTTTTATGGAACTAACATTCCTGGACTGGTGGAAACAGAAGCCCTTGTTTAGAGGCGAAACCCACCCACCCTATCCTCTTTTTTCATCTTCCTAGTTTTGGAGCCCAGGGTCAGAGGTCAAGACCCCCTCCAGCTTCAGAGACATGTCAGGTCATGCAAGCCACATAGCAATCCCTGTATAGCCCCCACCACCACCACTGCCCTGCCTTCCCCCCGCTGCCTCTTAACACCCCTGATCCGGCTCATACAGGAGGTGTGAGCGTACGCACATGTGTGATGGTTTTAGAGATAGCGGACACACAAAATCATTGAAGGGTTTTACTTTGTTAAAATGGACTTCAAACATTTTGTCAGATTTTGCCTTTTTTTTTAACTCTTTGAACATATAAGCACAGATAAAAACAGTGGCATAACGTAAAAATAAAAAAGATAAAATGTTTATTCTGACCTATATCAAATGGTGAAGTTTAAAAAAAAATTTACTTCAGAAGTTGTATAGATATATGGCCTCCTGTCTGCCAGAAAATAACACATTGTAATATAATAATCACTTTTTTTCTTAATTGTTATAGTTTGTATTTTAAATATACCATGGGTCCACAGTGGACATTTCATGTAAAATTGAGCCATGAGATTATTAACATTATTTTGCCTTAGATGCAAAGTTCTGTAAATAAAGCACTTTATCTGCTTTAATCAACAAGTCTGAATATAAATACATACTAATACATAAAAAGTGATTCAAACGGCTCTTCTAAGAACATCACCATTGTTGAGCTATTTTTCAATTCAATTCAGTTTATTTATATAGCGCCAAGTCACAACATACGTCGTCTCTTTAGTCTGTTTTCGTAGATAAACAAACACAAGGTGGCAACTGTTAACTAAATTTATTTACAATTTTTTTTTTATTTAAGGGCACAATTACAATTGAAATTTAAAAAGTGTGGATTTTGTTTCTTACTTTATACTTATTATTTGACTAATCTTTCTGCCTTTGCAAAAAGGACCTTTAAAGGGAAAAAACTCATCTACTGTTGAATAAATAAACAGTTGTGTCCTGAGATATTGTGATTAATCCAAAAAGAAAAATAAATAAACACAAAGACGTCACGTTGCAAAATAAACTGGTGATGTGTACAAATGATGTTTTTGTAAAAAACACGTTTTCCTGTGAGAAATGACAAGCTTATTTTTTATGTGCCACTGCTGTGAAAAACCTACGCACACATTTTAATGAAATCATAGAAAAATAGGAAATCAGCTGCAATAAATTCAAGCACAGCTGAATTAAAACTGTCAGGAAGCAAATTAGGAAAACACCATAACTCCTCTAAATGGGGCCAAAGTTGAACTGATAGCAAAATGTGTTAAGTGAAAATAACCAATTTTGGGAGTGCGTCGCCGTCCGATGTTAAAGGTCACGAGACTGGACGGGGCCTTCTCTTGTGTGCTCACCGTTGACTCAGCAAATACAAGCAGCGCCGTAATCCCACCAGAAACAAGATGAAAAATGGGTTTGAATGCTGGATGTAGCGCAGAGAAGAAGGGTGACCCTTTCCAAGAGATAAACAAATAACTAAATAAATCCTGGGGACACTGGAGGGGGTGAGGGAAGCTACCCCCGCGGGGTCAGAGCAGGAACAGATAAATCTCCCTTAAAGACGCCATGCCTCTCCACAGTTAACCTCTTAATCAACCCCAATCGGCCAGAGGAAACAGCGCTGACTCTCAAAAACTCAGCTGAGCCTTTCTGCAGAGTGGAAATCAGCTCAGCGCTGATTTCCACTCTGTAGGCAAAAAATTAAAAGAATCATTTTTGAACAAAACCTAAAAAAGCTTATGTTTTCATTTTGTCATATTTCAGAATGTCACGCTCAGAATATGTTTTATGAATTCCTTCCAGCTACTGAATTATATTCTTTACAGTGTTGTATAAAGTACTACAAAGTGATACTTGAGTAAAAGTAGAAGTATCTTACCAAAAAAGTAAAAGTTAAAGTCTCCTTTAGGAATATTACTCGAGTAAAAGTCTTAAAGTATCTGATATTTTTTGTACTCAAGTTTATTAGGAGGTGACCTCCCCAAAAAAATGCAGAAATGACTATGACGTATTAAAAGAATTAATTTATGTTAAATTTAGGATGCACTAGTGTAGCTGTTTCAGTTTATTTACATATATGAGGCTGACCAAAACCTTTTCCCCAAATGAAAATCTATCCAAGGGCAGTGGGCCAAATGCAATAATATAATTCATGAAATACAAATACTTCTTAAGTACAGTCCTTTTATTTTTAATGATTAAGCTAGCAGCCAGTGTGGTGGTCCACGTTTTTGACTAACTGCACTACAGCCCCTTATGTAGTCATTGGGTCAATGAACGGAATGACTTTAGGTGTAAATACTGTGTTTCTACCTAGGACGACTAATTACAACCTAGTAACCATGGCAACTGCTGGTGGCCCAAATCAAATGGCTTGGTGGGCCCGTTTTGGCAGTGTGTATATACATATACAGTGTGTGTATATATATCTATATATATATGTATATGTATATGCATATATGCCACCACATGCATCTTCGTACATTTTCGTACTAGGTTATATGTCTGTTATGTCCTGCTGGAGTGTGACATGATTTGTTTGAGTACAAACTACGGTATCAGAATTTTATATATTTATACTTCTCATTCAACCACAGTTGAATTCACATGGATGGTATTTCTTTTTTACAATAACATACTGGAACGGAAACAAGCAAAAAATGAAATAAAAGTGACGACTTTCTACTTCTTGCTTTCTTTAAAAGGAGTAGAAAGTACAGATAATTGTGTGAAAATGTAAGGAGTAGAAGTAAAAAGTAGGCTGAAAAATAATTACTCAAGTAAAATACAGATACCCAAAAAGTCTACTTAAGTACAGTAACAAAGTATTTGTACTTAGTTACTTTACAACTCTGATTTGTTGTTTTCTAAACTCAGTTAGCTGTGGTGACCATGGCTCTCAATCTTAATCAGTCAAGGTTCATGCAGTGATTTAGTTTCTCCTGTGTGTTTGATTAAAATCCTCTCAGAGGATATTTTGCTAACAAACATTTAAAGTTGACTCCTAAAAAGGTTTTAAACAAATAGAATATGTTTCTTAGCTTATCGCACCAAATATAAGGTTGGTATGTACAAATTCATTAAGCTATAAATTCAAGTTTTGATTAGTTTCGACAGCTAAAGACAACACTTCAATAATCTCCCATACATTAAAGCAATAAAAGTAATAATAATAAAATTAGTGTTTGTAGTGGAAGGTCAGAGGGTAAAATACATTGTATTCCTTTTTGCATCTTTTTGGTTTCCAAACACTAAAGCAAACTACAATCTTATCCTTGTCTGTCTGTCAACAGGCTTTCTGAAGCACTACAAAAACAATTAACCTCCTGTGAGAGCAGAACATGCAGATAAAATCTGCTCACAGCCCCTGCGCCACATGAGACCCCCCCCAACCAACATGCCCCTCCGAGCTGGGAGTTTCTATTTCCGTGTGGGGCTCAGGTTGCATACCTGCTCGCTTCGTGGCTCCTTTCCTCATCAATGAGTCACATTTAGCACCAGCTGAGGCAGAGGGCTGCATTGTTGGGCCAGGCGGGCGTTGTCACGCCGTCTATAAATTAACACATAAACCAGTGGCTCTTGCATTTCCGAGGCACATACGGTGTGGTCATGTTTACCCCCCCACCAATGGCCCCACCGTGACATCCTCGTGTGTCAGGACCTCCGGCAACAGTTGGCCCCCCTATCCATCACTATCACCAATCCTTCTGAGCGGTGGTTATAATTTTGAGGTAAAACAGTTAAACTAAAAGTGAAGGTTTGAGGGGAATTATGAGTTGGTAGAAATAACATTAGAACAATAGCATTAGCAGTAGCCTTAGTAACACTACTAGGATTAGCATTAGCTTTATTAGCAGTAGCACTAGTAAAAATAGCATTAGAACACTAGCATTGGCAGTAGTCTTAGTAACAGACCTAGAATTAGCATTAGCTTTATTAGCAGTAGCACTAGTAAAAATAGCATTAGAACACTAGCATTAGCAGTAATCTTTAGTGTTAGCATTAGCTTTATTAGCAGTAGTAGTAGTAGAAAATAACATTAGGACATTAGCATTAGCAGTAGTAATAGTGTTAGCATTAGCTTTATTAGCAGTAGTAGAAGTAGCATTGAACCAAAAGCATTAGCAGTAGTCTTAGTAATAGTGTTAGCATTAGCTTTATTAGCATTAGTAGTAATAGAAATAACATTAGCACAATAGCATTAGTAGTAGTAATAGGGTTAGCATTAGTTTTATTAGCAGTAGTAGAAATAGCATTAGAACAACATTAGCAGTAGGCTAATCAGTGTCCAAAACGGGAGGCCAGGTCCTCTGAAGGACCCGGTCTACCCGGTTGAGGTGGTCTGGGTCCTTGGTAGACTGCGAAGACCAGAAGAAAATTCGCTTAGAATTTGGACGGTCTAGCCTTCGGCTTTATTCCCACCCTTAAGGGCTCGATGCACGGGGAGCGACGTCGCTCGCTCTCCATTCATTTCCTATGGAACCTATGCGATGAGGCGACAATCGCTCACCCTCC
>JARVJO010000305.1:2563307-2576343 GCA_031762555.1 Cynodonichthys magdalenae
TTTATTCGCTCGCTTGAGGTGGTTTTTGGTTTTTCGAAAAAGAGTTAATGCACAAAAGCAGAGATGGAAACACATGATTTGAATAAGTTCTGACGTAGCAAACATTAAACTCACATGTTGATCTGATTGCCTAGCAACCGTGACAACGCTATACAGAAGCTAAATTAAATCGAAATTAGAAAAATAACATATTAGCGTTATTAATGTCACAAAACAATAAAATAACTTAAAGACAATATTTGAAGAACTAATGGACCCACCGTAGGTGCATGTTTATTTCACTGAACCTGATAGTTTTTTTTCCTGACAAAAATAATATTGAAAAACATGTCTATACAAATGACAAAAGTATTAAGAACACAACTGCTTTAAACTTTTAATTTTTATACTGCCAGATTTTTATTTAAAACATTTTCCTTTGACTTGCATCATCCGCCATTATTAGCAAAAAAAACTCCTGTCGGCCCGCAATGCATTATGGGATATGGTGGGCCGGGAAGGATCCATTGAACCAGTCCTTCGATTTGGGGCAAAGGAAGGACAAATTTGTCGGCTGCATTTGTTGGCTGCATCAGAGGAATCTTTGGATTTGGACAGCCTCCGTTGCGGCGCTGTGACGTAAGTGGCCGATGAATTTCGCCTTCGAAGGACCTGGCCTCTCGTTTTGGACACAGCCAGCATTAGTAACAGTGTTAGCATTAGCTTTATTAGCAGTAGTAGAAATAACATTAGAACAATGGCATTAGCAGTAGGCTAACAGTACTAGAAAAAGCGTATTAGCAGTAGCAGTAGTAGAAATAACATTAGAACACTAGCTGTATGAGTGGAATTAGCCTTTAGAATAAGCATCAGCAGTTATTAGCAAAAACAAGTTTGATTTAAAAAATAAAAAAGCTTTGAAGGGATTTGAAAAGATTTCAATGCATTTAGCAAAGACGTTTTAAATGTTTTATAAGTATAAAAATTACAAAATCACAACACCAATCTTCTCAGTGAGCTGAAAGATTTAATATATAAACGATTAAAAAATTAAAATGGCACAAATTATGCAGAAGTAAAAATCAAAAGTTTGAAAAAAGGGCAGTTAAGTAATTAAAGATCTAAACTGGAAGGCATATTGCCCACCACTTTTAAATCATATGATGGGGTTGTTTATCTGAACATCATGAGATGTCTCACCTGTGACTCTGTTCAACTAGTGGTCATTTTTATTTTTTCAGTAATATTTCAGTTAATTTTAGTGTTTATTCTTGAACATCTGACTTCTCTGGCTGTAGTTCTGTTCAAATCATTTAAATAAGTTTATTTTGCAGGACAAGATGTCTGCACTGGTTAAGTCTTTATTTGGAGCTCACTGAGTGGACATCCCGCTGATCCTCAGGTAATTAGCCTCTTTTGGGTGAACTCCTGCCCAAATTGATCATAAATCTCGGCTGGTTGAATTACACTCTAATTATTGGAGCCCAAAACCCAGAGGAGCCCCTCAGCTCGCGCGGGAGCTCCTAATAGCGAGTCGCGGGGCTAATTGGGGGGACAGGTAAGGTTACATGTGACAGCAATTAAGTAGAGCGCGGGGCCAACTTTATGACCTCGGGCGAGCTGGAGGCTCTGCGCGGGACATGGTCCTATTTTAGACTTTCTGTCCACTCAGGAGAGGCCAAGCTGAGAACCACAGGGTCCACGGGTCTGGTTCAGAAGACAGAATTCTTGTTCTGTTCTGCAGCAAAAAAAAAAAAAAAAAAAGAAAAACTTTTATTTTAATTTTTCAATTCAGGATACATACTAAGAATTTTACGTAGTGCTCAGGTGCAGAAAAACATGAACAAAGAGCAACAAGATTTAAAAAGAATAAGAAGAAAAATAAAAAAACAAAGATAAATAAATAAAAAGCAATCTTCTAGGCGGTGGGAACCTGACAAATGAAGACTATATCTGGGAAAATACTTAAAAGAAATTATACCATATTATTCTTGGTTTTCTAAATTAAACAGAGTTTATGTAAAAGTTTAAATGCTGTTTGTGCTTTGGGCAAGCAGTGAATTTAACCAACCTCTAACCAAATTTCCATTTCCCATCTTAAAGAATGTAAACCTAAAACACTGGATAAAATCAGCAGAAACGGAGCGTGGAGCCTGAAGCCGGGTTCTCCCAGAACAAAAACGCTTTTATTTTTAATTGGACATCCCAGTTTATTCCACTCAACCCGCTCCTGTCAGTCAAATCCAACTAATCTGTCTCCGTCCAATCAGAGAGCTCCTGACGCTTCTTTCTCAGACTTTTGGGTCCAATCGCAGCCGGCCCTCTCCCCGCGCCGGTGGGAGGAGAGGCGGCCTTATTTGGCGTTTCTTACCTTATATGGAGAGCCGGTGGAGGGGGGTGGGGGGTTGTCTCCTGCCGCTGACACTTACCACAAACTGGAGCTTTGACTCTCAAACACGAGCCAGGCACTTGGAGGGCGAAGCTTCACCGAACCGCTGCGTCTGGTTCTGCCAGAACTCCCCGTCAGGGACGGTTAGCGGCGAAGCGCGGAGGAGAATCCTGTAGTGTGTTTGTTTGTGTGTGTGTATGTGTGGTTCGGTAAATAAACACCTGAGCGCTCGTCGTTTAGTCTGACCGCGGCGCGCAACACGAAGCGGAACCAGGATTGGACGAACTCTCCTCAGGAACCGAGCTCTGAGCCGCCGGGACGAAATAATCCGAACCCAATAAACATGTGGTCGGTTTCAAAATAAACCAGTGCTTTAAGAGCTTTTTTTTTTAAAAAAAAAAAGAAAACTACTGTGTTTTAGCGCGTGACTGAGGGAAAGTGTCCTCTTGGTCTTTTCCCCTTTAGGTCAGGATCAAAGAACAAATAAGAAGCCTGATGGTTTTTATTCGCTGATTTATTGGACTGTTCCGCTCTGAACAGCAACGTGTTTATGGATCTCTGCGCAGAGAGGAGTTCCGGGACTTGTAGGCTCTGCTGCTGCACATCGATCATGTTGATGCCCCGCAGTTGCTGTAAACTTTGATAGATGTTTGAACAAATTAAATAATATTTCAAACTTTACCCAATAAGCTCGGACTGACCTCTCAGGGAAAGCGCCCTTTTTTTCGCCCTCCCTTTTTGCTTTTCTTCCCAACTTGACGTCAGGACGGACCTCTTATCAATCTGACTTCTTCTTCTACGATTTAAACAAAGATCAAAGGTTTGGGGATAGCATGGCAATGGTAGTAAACCAGTGGCCAGAGAACATTTCGGCAGATCCGGGGTCTCAGCTCCAGATGTGCGGTCAGGAGCCCGGCGGGGGACCGGGGACTCCCAACGGGTCCACCCCGGGGAACGACGCGCTTTCCGGGGACAAAATCCCCAACGTGGACTGCATGGTTTGCGGGGACAAGTCCAGCGGGAAGCATTACGGCCAGTTCACCTGCGAGGGATGCAAGAGCTTCTTTAAGCGCTCCGTGAGGCGGAACCTGACCTACACCTGCCGGGGGAACCGAGACTGCCCCATCGACCAGCACCACCGGAACCAGTGCCAGTACTGCCGGTTGAAGAAGTGCCTCAAAGTCGGCATGAGGAGAGAAGGTAAGCGGCGCGTTCTGCTGGTGTGATGTGTGGAAGTGGGAAGTGTTTGGCACAGGAGCGCGCGTCTCCGTGCGTAAAAATGTGCCAAACTCCAAACCATCCTTCTAAACTGGCAGTTAAGTCTAAAATTATATATTTAGTTCTGAAACAAGTGACTAACTCATCACTTTGTGGACTCTTCTTGTCTCCAGAACCCGTTTAGACAGCGCACAAAACGGATACAACCTCTTACTTTAATTTTTATAGAAACATATTTGGGGTGTCTTTCCTCATCATATATTTGCTCAAGCTGCAATAAACTATGTATTTAGGAGCAAATCTGACCATCAGTTAGAATTTTAATGAAGTTAAAGGTCAAATTAGAAGATTTCCCTGATGAATCCTGTGCGTAAAGTTGTTAGAAGGTTTTGCATTTCCAAACAGACTTTCACTGCTGCTGTTGTGAGTAAATAATCAGTGACCACCTGCGGCACTATACTCTGCTAAATATTCCAGATTCATTTACCAAATCCGCAGCATTCATCCCCGCGCGCTGCGCTGTGAAATCCTTCTTTTGTCTCTCTGCTTTAATTGTGCTGTTTGTCCACCGACACCCGGAGCCGCTATAAGAGGATGCCGCTACATTTGTTGCATTGTGTTGGATTAACAACGGGTCAGTTGGTGCCAAAGAGGTTCAGTGGAAACGTGTTGGTGAAGAGCAGCGCCTCCACTTATTAATTCTGACTAAACAGCGACAGCCCGTCCACGAGGCGCGCGCTGGCGCGGATTTAAAATGGGAACCGAAATGAGGCAAAGCTGAGAATCTGCCAATTGCTCAGTGGTTGGTTCAGGGCTTTTTTGGCGCTTGAATGTGCAAATTTAGCTCATTTTCACAGGAGTTGCTCAATATTGTTGTTTAATATTGAGATGAGAATAAAAACGCATCCTCCTCACTTTGTCCTGTCATCACATGAACCAGATGTGGTCATAAAAGCAAGTGAATCCACTGGATTGACTTAAAATATAATGAGCTATAATTTATTTGTGATATTGTTGATATTGCAATGATGATACATTTTCAGTACATTGCTCAACACAAATTTTCACCTTTTCATCCTGAGAGGAGCTTGTTTGTAATTAAAACCTGCAGCTTTGCACAGAACATGTGAGTTCTGCTGCAGACCCACTCAGGTCTTCAGTTCTCAAAGGTCTGCATGTTTGGTGAAGATGTCACACTTTGTCTCATATCATTTCCCTCCCAGAGGACAGAATAGGGTCAGCGCAGCCAGTCAGTCCCTCTCAAGGAGAAGGACAGATAATGTGTCCAACCCCAGCACCCTTTGTTCTCAACCAGAGCAAAATAAAAATGTAAATACGGAGCCGTGCAGGGAACACCCGCCCCGCTTAGATCTGAGCTGATCCCTGAAGGGTTCCGGCAGTGAACTCGACTGCTGGAAAGAAACCCGTGAGCCACACAGAGTCGCTCAGACTTCTTTCTAACTGAATGAACCAGAGGAAATCGCTTGATGTGCTGCAGCGTGCTTCATAAAGGAGTTCTAATTTAGTCTTATTAGGACATTTTAGAGTTTTTCACTTTTCTTTTGAAATAAGCTCATCTTAACTGTGCATTTCCCCCTTCAATAATAAAACAAAACCAGAAAAGTTCAAATATGTGAGCAAAAATGTTGAATTTGAACACCTAAGAACAGTTTTAAAATAAACTGTCTGAAAACTTGACACATCTGAGAAACTATATCTGCATCTGCATGTTTTTAGTTTTAACTTCTATTTTTTCAGTCATAGTGACTGAGAAACCTGTTCATGATCAGGTTAACATTTATAAAAGTTTAAAGCAGCACTAAATGAGTCATAGTTACCAATAATACTAAAATAAAATGCATTGCGACTTTAAATTGAGTCTAATAACACAAACTAAAAGATTTGCTTTTATCATACATAATTGTGAACAGTTGAATATTCATAAATATTTAAAATAAATCATTAAATATTAATCATAAGGTGCATTTCTTAGAGTTCAAAGATTAAATGTTTGAACAAGTGGCAGGACAGCGACCACCGCTGCTCCCAGAGGTCATCCATAAGTCATGTTGTCTGTAATGTCACTGGTGTTTATTCTCAGTTCTGATCCAGGTCAAACATGCTCCTGATGAATATGTTCAGGAGTTTTAAGACCTGCGTGATTCCTCTGCAGAGCTGAGGGAGTTTTGTTTGAATGTTTGACAGAAAAGTTGTTTAAAGCAGCTTTTTTTCTGTTTAATCAACAATAATATCACAATCACCCTGCTGGACTTCCGTTAAGAGTAAATTACAAATAATCTGCCTGAAAATATATTTTAGGGTGTCAGTTTGAGGATTTCTGTGCTTTCTAGGAAGTATTTTTGTCTCCCCAAAAAGGACGTTGGACCTCTTTCTGCAGGCGGTTGTGTTGAACAAATCATTTGTAGGAAGCTTCTATCCACAGAACCTCTGATGTGAAACATTTCAGAGCTGGTTTATGCTGAAACTTCTTAAAGGTTGTCAGCGATGGTGTCATTGTTTCAGCAGGCAGCTCCTTCCAGCCTCCAGTTGTTCCTCTGTCAGTGCTGATAGCAGCGACAAAGAGAATCAACATGACAGTTCCTCTGAACTGTGAGGGGAGGATGTTTTAATTTTACAAGGACAGGCCGCTGAGGACAGAACGACACAGGTTGGAGCAAACTGCACGTGTTTAAACCACCACGATAAGGTCAAAGTGTCTGTCTCGAGTTAGCTGTGAGCGTGCACAGACACGCTCGGTTTGGGAACTTATTGGAGTTGGGTGATGATAAACAGGCTCAACATCCATCTGCAGGGCCGGGATCTGGGACTGCTGCCTTTTTGACCCACGTTTCTCACCGACAGAGTTTTACAGCTGTGGAAAAATATAGGTCAAACAAAAGGACAACGTTAATGACAGACAGACTGAAGTCAAAGTCCAAATGTGTGAACTGTTTAGGGGCCTCTCGGGTGTGTAAATACCCCACCGGAGTGCTCGGGCTAACACCCGACTCAAAAATACTCAGCGAGCGAGCCGGTTCAGAGCTCTGGAAACCTTTATTTATCCCCCTTATTTTACTATAAACTATGATATAAAGTCATGATTAAAGTTCTCTTCAGAGCTGCAGAACATGAACAACTTCCGTCCTCAGAAGCTTCATGATAGAATGCACCGACTTTCTTCACTAGAAGTGATTTTATATTAAACTGCAGCTAATGAGACACAATTTGACCTTAGGTGCAGAAACTCCCTCCTGCCAGACTGTTTTGGTTGCAGCTCGAGTAGCTCAACCTGTTTTCTGTCAGTTGGGTCACCTGCAGGAAGAGTCAGCTGAGGTGATTTTTCATGCTCTGCCTGAGACTCACAGGGCGAGTTTTGATTTCTGGGTTAATCCAGAAGATGTTTGGGCCGAAACAGCAAAGTTTCTCATGCGAAGCCTCTCTGTCTCTCTCAGTCTGCGTCACAGCTTTTTGCTTTTGCCGCTGCTTCCTCATGTCTGACAGAGAGCTGGGGACGGTCCTCTCTAACTGTGCAGGTGTTTGTTTTCACTCATTTATCAGATGAAAACAGGAGGACAGTGGGGTGGAAAGGTTTCAACATTCTGACAAGTTTAAAGACTTGAAATTGTTGTGCAACATAGTTGGCTATTTTTAAACCTCCGGTTTTAATTTTGAGGTTAAACAAGACAGATTTTTCAAAGCTGCTAACAGAGAGAAATGTGCCTTTAAGCATGTCAAAGCAGCGGAAAAAGTCTCCATAAAGTAAACATGGCAGCAGGTTCTTGCACAATATCAAACTGTTGACCCTGGACTGATTGGAACCACAGTATCTGTGCATGAAGTCATATTTATTCTTTGGTAGATTTGGCAAAAATCCCGAAAATATAGTTTAATCCTCACAGCAGCAGCTGACACATTTCATCCAAACCAAAAACCACCAAATTAGAATTTAAAAAACCTCTCTTGTTCTGTTCGTCTGTGTCAGCTTGTTTCACACACGGGCTCCTTGTTGCTGTGGTCTGACTCTCGTTACCCTGCTGCGCTGACCTGCAGGTCAAAGTTCAGGGCCAAAATAAAACCATGAGAGCCGAGGGGATATCACCTCGGTGTCACATCACACACCGCCCTCTCTGCTGGATCCCACATGTGCATTCACATACACTTTAAAGCATATAGAATTACTTACTTTTTAAACATGGAAACATCTTGTTTTTGTTGTTTTTATCGTCAGGATGATATTCAGTGAGTTTCTTTCCAGTGTGGGGAAACATGTTTGTTTTTTTTGCTCACAAATGGAAGCTTTAAAGATGGAAAAGCTGCTTAATAAATGCAACTATTAGAACGAGCCAAATCTCTAATGCGCCTGTGTTTCTGCAGCGCTCTGACCTTTTAGTCCAAATGTTGATAGGCCTTAATTGTATTTAGCTGCTGTAATTCCACTAACGGTCTGACCCAGAGGCTAACCCAGACAAGGCAAGCAGCACTCTGCCAGCTGCCCTTTGCTGAAGTGGCATTTTGAAAGTCGCAGCTGAAACGTCCCATGGTACCTCCGATTTGATGCACTTTCCTCCTGTCCTGCTCTCATTTCATGCCACGACAGATGCTTTCGGATTAGAATGAACGAACTGCCTTGTTTTAAAAATCATTTTTATTCTCTGCAAATTCATTATGTTGCATTCAGCCTAGCTACAGTCTACTAATAAAAAAAAAGAGGAGAATGTTTATAGAAAACACTCCCCTCTTACTTTTACAACCACCATCCCCCGTTTTCCCTCTTCATCTTTGGATCTCTGACCCTGCTTCCCATTTTTCTTATCCCCAGGCATCTGCTTCTAATGTCATTTCTGTCTCTCTTGCTCCCTTTCTGCCCCTCCATATGTCAAGACACCACATCTTTCTTTGCACTCCTTTAGACCTCCCCACTATCACCCCTTTCGCCTGTTTTTTTTTTTTTCTCCTTCCTGTCATTTCCTGTATCTCTGTAGGCGAGGAAAAACAGAGAGCGATGTGTTTCACTCAAGTGCTCTGCCTCTCAGGCACGAGTGACCCTAACAGTGAGGCTTTTGAAAAGTCAAGTGGATCAAGTAGATTCACAGCCATCTGCAGAATTAATCACTAATTGATATCAGAGCAGATTAAAAGCTCTGAAATGACAAATCAGACACAGAAGGTCAAAGTGAGTTTAGATGAATGTGAGCCACAAAGACCATTTGAAGCACTTGGAAACACAGTCAGGACCGTCCGCTCGAGACTGTTTTCCTCAGGAAGCAGGCAGACTGAGTCATTTCAGAAGTCCCTTCAGAATCTGTTAATGTTCACTTGACAATGCCCTCTAGCAGCATGAGGAATTACGCCTGCTATAGGTGACAAAGTCCAGCTCATTCTCTGTCCCAGAGCAGACAATACTGCCTTTCTGCCAGTCGAAGCCCCCGGCACACGAGAGAAAGGTTCAAGGTGTCCTTCAGCACTGACACCAGTCGCAGGGACATGGTCCTTGTGAGGGGGGCCTGAGGGGAGGTGACGGGTAGTCAGAGGACGCCTTGTTGAGGCAAGAAAACTACTTGCTTTAAATGACATAAGAGTATGAAGCTTGTCCAGCAGAGTGGACACGTGCAAAAGTTATATCATTTGTTTTAAATTGCAGAAGGAAAACTCATCCTTTAAACTAGATACATGTTAGTGGGAGCATATAGGACCCCCGCATGTTCACAAAGCATCAATCTACCAGAACTCACCAGAACAGATTTATTGTTTTAGGTAGGGGTCCGGGGGTGGTGGGGGCTGATTGGGGGGCCTGATGGATAGTCTTTCATCAGAGCTAAACAATAACAAAAAAAACTTGAAGCTTCTATGTTGAATTTTTTCAGTTATAAGCATTTTTGTGTGTCCAGACACCCCCTTTTTAGACGGAGCCCCCTCCTCAAATATGGGGTCTATCATAAAACCGTTGGCTGGATCAGTGTAGGTCAGACACATCTACATTCCTGACAAATTTCATGTTGATCTGTGCAGCTGTTTCTGTGATATGGATGATTAAAAATCAAAGCAAATAAATAAATAAACAGTACGAAAACAATATGACCCCCGCTTGACGTGTGGGGGTCATAATGATAGCCAGGGGGTCCTGACATCTGAGCTGAAAACAGACTAAATCATCTTCTGACATAAAACTTCAACACCATCTTTAATTTCTACATCAGTGATTAAATAATTTTTAAAATGGTTCCAGTTTTCCAGGTTTTCTGCAGAATCAAACTCGTGACTTTGCTTTTCGTCAGTTTGCAGATTTGGTTTCTGGTTTGTTTTTGGCCCCTAAAAACCAAACAACCAGATTTAGGCATTAAAACAACGCTGTTTGGTTCAGGGATTAAAATCTAATTTATTTAGGTTAGAGTAACATCGTGACTTGGCTCGAACGAATAGATCCTCTCAAAACGCCTGTCCGTGTTACAAATCTTTTTGTGGCTTACAGGGTGACGTGTAGCGTCCCATCTGCAGTAAATGGAACAATAAAAACGTCCTGGAAGTGTTAAATATCCAAATTAAAAACATTTTCTCATCGTTGTTGAAGCTCTGAATCAAGATGTTTGTTGGTTTCTGAGATACTGATTCTGAAGACGTTTAGGAGAAACAACATATTTACATTCCACGGCTGCCTAACCTTGTGAGATTCTAAAAGCTTATTGCAGCACTTTTTTAGAAAGCAGAGTTTGATTTGACATCGTTCTTTAAAGAAACACACGTGGCTAACATGACATGTTAAAGGAAGGAGAAGTGTTGGAGTGTGAGTGACGAGGAATGTCTGTTGTGCAACGTTGTCTTTGTGACAGGCAGCATCTCTTCGGAGAGACTCGGATCAGTTTGCTGAAGGGGACCACATTCTTCCCCGGGAACAGGGGTTGACAAGTTCACAGGGAAAACTAGTACTTTGAGGTCAACCCCTTTTTTACAGACGTGTTTTTTCAGAGCAGAGGACTATGGGCCAAGTGTAAAATGAAATGTTACACAACGTCACCAACACATTAATTAACTCGCTTTTTAAGTGTTAAAAATGTTCCACTAACATTTTATTGTTATTTTGCTCACTGTTCTTACATTTAGCTAATTTTTACTAAATGTTAAATATTAAATTCTAAATATTTAAATCTTAAACCTTAAAGTTGAAGTTCACATTTAGGTATTTTGAATGGAGCCCAGCCTTTGCTGTTGGTGCTTGGCTCATGTTATGACATCATCATTCTGAGACATTAGCAACCGCTAGCTCCAATGCAGCTACAAGACATCAAACTTGCAGTTCTGGCTGGAGTCTGAGCTGCATCTCAAACTGCTGGACCACCGGGACCACCCTTATTGTTTTTATGAACACATTTTGAATTTAGATTTTAAATATTATCCACAGCTGCAGCCATAGTCACAGAATGATGACATCATGCTGGTTATCTGACCTAAATAAGCTAAATAAAAAGCTAAATAATGTAAATATGTTAGTGAATTTTTAAAAACATTTTATTTTACCCTTGGTGCTCCATAGAAACAGGCTGGAGCTACAGACATTTTTCTAACTGAGTGATTTGACCCCGGAGTTGGAGCAGCTGCTCTTTGTGACGCCACAGATGATCTCTGAAAAACATTTTCCCACCCCGTCTCCTGTCTTTCCTTTCACCCCTCCCTCTCCTAACCTCTTTACCTGTTTCTCTTTTTGTGGAGCCTCATTTCAGGCAACATTCAAACATTTTTCACCCCCCCGCCCCTGCAGCCCTCAACCTCTCTCTTCTCACCTTATCTCGTCGCTTCAGCCTCATTTCCTCCTCACACATGGCCCCGTTTTGCATTTTCATCGCCCTTCTCCCCCTCACACTTGCTCTGTGTAACAGTAGATGGAGTTATTAGTCAGACGGTGGCGATGGTCCAACAGGTGTTTTCCAAATGGGCCTTTGAGCACTCGCCGCCGCATCATCATCATCACTCCACACCCGCGGGGGGGGGGGGCTGGACATGTGTGTGTGTGTTTGTTGGAGAGCTTGGCCTCTGTGTGCCCCTTGCTTCAGGCTGAGCCGTTTGCCAATCCACAGTATTCCATGTATTTGTGTGTGGGTACATAACATATGTAGGTGTGAAGAAGTGTTATATCTTTAACAGCTGCTGCTGGTCATTACTCACCGATGTGCAGCAGCAGCAGCGCTGAGCGGCCTTGACCCGGACGCTCGGCTGAGGAGAGCAGCTCTGACACGTTTAAGAGTCAGAAAAATGTTTTTGCCCCTTCAACCCCTTTCTGCAGCCCACCACCCGACACATTTCATACGCCCAATTTGTTTCTTTCCTTTTTCCCCTCTTCTTTCAGTTGCTCCAGCAGGCTTTTAGAGCTCCTTTTTCTCACATGGAGACTTCACACGACCTCCTTTTTAAATGAACCATCAGTAAATTATTAAATTTTAATAAAGATACAGTTAGACTGCACACTGAGGGGGGGGGGCGGGGGGCTCATGCAGCTGAATTTACCTTTATCCTTTTTAACAGCAGTACAACGAGGACGAACCTCAAACTCCCAGAGCAGCCCAGGACAGTACCTGAGCAACGGCACCGACCCGTACAACAACCAGCCCTACCTGTCCGGCTTCATCTCCCTGCTGCTGCGCGCCGAGCCCTACCCCACGTCTCGCTACGGCGCTCAGTGCATGCAGGGGAACAACCTGATGGGCATCGAGAACATCTGCGAGCTGGCGGCCCGGCTGCTCTTCAGCGCCGTGGAGTGGGCCAAGAACATCCCCTTCTTCCCCGACCTGCAGCTCATGGATCAGGTGAGTTCAGGGTTCTCATTTGAATCACAGCCAAAATAAAATCTGCTTAATGAAATACAAGAGATTCCTTCAAACATCACTTCACGTAACGTTAAAAAAAGAAACGAGCCAATAAATAAATGAGAGCGCTGATGTTTTCTTTCCTGTCACTTAGCAGCTTGTAAAAAGAATTAGTTTTTGGCAGAAACACCAGCAGCGTTCAGTGAGGAGCGATTTACAGCAGCAGGGAAGTCTTGGCTCCTTAAATATTCACATGTTTGTTTAACAAACATTATTATCACAGACATGTCAGACTGGAGCTGCTCCATGTCCTTTAAGGCAGGGCTTTTTAAACCTTTTAGGTCTGGAGACCCCTTACAGGGTTAAACATTTACATGAACCTCATGCTGATTAAAAATAATTTACTGCACATTTAACCCATAAATGCCATGGGAGGAATTATTATTTTTTGTTTGGTTTAGTATTTTTATTTACTAGTGCATTGTTCCCATATGTATTTATTAGAGGTTCAACATATGGAAGTGTTCAATCCACACTATGTATGGAACATTACAGGTTTGTAACATTTATTTTATCATCTTGTCTTCTGAAGAAGCTCTGTGTTGAAGGATCAGTGGATCTGTGTTCGACTGCTCCACCTAGGCTGCATAGTGGA
>JARVJO010000305.1:2586766-2607843 GCA_031762555.1 Cynodonichthys magdalenae
CCCCCCCCCCCCCCCCCCCCCATATGACCACTATCATCTCCAACAAAGCATTGCAGGGGAATTGGATATGTCTCTGCACAACCCCTTCCTGCTCAGATCTCATCAAGCGTGGGTTGGAGTCGTCTCCTTCCCAAGAAAATTGCTCTGGACAGCAGCAATATGTACATCATTGAGGTGCCGACCAAAACCGGTATTGGCCCCCTTCGCATAAAGACACCACCCCCCACCAGCGTTCCTCTTATAAATCCTTAAAAAGGGCCCCCAACTCCAATGTATGGCAACACCATCAATATTGATGTGGGAGAAAGTTCCTTCAAAGCCTCCTCAGTGGCAGAACATTAATATTGATAGTGTTGTGCAGCAGCCGGGACGCTTGGTGTGTCTCAAAAATGGTAATTGCATCTGGACTGGGGGTTAGAGGCCAATATCATTGCTGAATATGGACATAGCTGTTTAGCTGCAAAGGCGGACTGTAGGCCACAGCATTTATTGTGCACCTGTGTGCAATTTGACCAAACCTGGAAGGGCATGTCTGGGGCCACTGAGGACGCTGATTCATTGGGTTTTATTTTTAATAGTGAACTTTTGTTTGTAAAACAGGTCATTTAGGAGTGAGGATATTAACCAGTATTTGTTTAAAAAAACACAAGACAATAAGAGCGGCATTAATTGAAGGAACACGTATGTAAACACGTAAACAAAGAGTTTGCTACTGCTTGGAGTGTTGAGAACGACTCAAGCTGTAGAAACACAGAATATGACTGAGCTGTAGTTTTTGTGTTGGTTATCAAAGTTTACATAATGCAAATGTTAAGCTCTCTAGTGATCACCTCTTTGAGCTTTTAAATTATCTGTTCACACGCAAACAGGGGCGGAGCCAGAGGGGTGGTCAGGGTGACAAGTGCCACCCCCCAAATGATTGACAAGTGTGGGAGGGAATCACATTTAACAATAAAATATGGTTCGATAGAGCTAAAACAAAGTAAATATTTGTCATTATCTACTGCAGAGGGAACATATCAGCGTGTAGATTTTTTTATAAACTACTAAATTCATATAAAAGCAACAATTCCACCACAGTAAGTTTCATCTCAATATGTATAAAAAAATAGCTGAATTGTAGCCATTTAAATTTAGTTTTAGTGAACATCTTGGATTGTTTTATTTGATTTTAGAATCTGTTAGGCATCACTCTCAGCTACCACCACACTAAACTTCAGCTTAATGTCTCTAAAAGGTTAAAATTGAGAATTGGATTGCTCTTGGCTAAAACTTTACCAAATTTCAGGTCAGTATTTCAAAAAATAGCTGAAATTAGCTTTGGTGGCCATCTTGGACTTAGTTAAATATTATTCTTGTCTACTATTATAAAGCTGTTTAATGGCTGATTTATAACTCCTGGTAAATTTAGCATTAGCGGTTAGCTTAAATTGGGACTGGCAATCATTCTTGGCTACACCACCTTAAAATGTCTGAATTATAACCATTTAAATTCAGCTGTGGTGGCCATCTTAAATTTTCTAATCCAGGGTAGTTTTCTTTATTTATATGTGCCCCCTCCCTCCCCCAGATAACACCTTGGCCACCCCCGTGACACTCCTTGCAAATAAGTCTAGCTCCACCCCTGCATGCGAAGTAAGAACATCGCTTAAAACACAGAACAAGTTTTTTTAATTTATGTCTATCTGATGTGAAATTTAATGTCTGTTTCAGTTTTAGGAGGTACACCAAGTCATTTTGAAGCCAGCCATGTGCAGCCCAGAATTTTATGACCATATGTGCAATGTTTGCATGCATCATGATTAATCTCTCATTTAAAAGGCAACACTTAAGGCCCATAACATTGGTTTAAAAGCAATTATGTGCTAACATACACAGATTCTATACAGTGTTAATCAAAATGAGAGGATGTCAATCTGCTGAGTTCAAAATAATCAGGTTTTGTAATATTGTTACATATGTAGTTGTGGAAACACTGTTTAATGTTGGACAATATGACTGGAATATCAGCAGCAACTGACAACAAAATATATAATTTCCTGTTAAAAAGATGTTGCATCCTTGGTGTAATGAATGTTTAAATTATCCAGTGTTGAAATTTATTGCTAAAGTATTATAAAGGTATTTAGCAATTAACATGACCCCAATATGTTTCCAACTGAGCAGTCCACACACACATGATTCTATCTGACCCAGGTGTGTCCTAAAGAATAAAACAACACAAAATCCCCTCCAACAACCACCGATGCCAAATGACCCGCTTTATTTTATATAATCTCATCGTCCTTACGTAACAATAGAAAGAGACTCACTTCATACACTGGTGAGTATGAAGCGTTAGCCTCTTGACAGATGTTACAGAATGCTTCTTATGAGCTGTAACAACCCTTCAACCCTAATGATATCATGAGTTTGTCGCCATCGTTTCCTTTGCTGTTTAAAAATGAGATTATGCTGTGGTTGTTTTCTGGGTCAGTAAGTTAAATATTTCAGATGGTTTTATTTTTAGCTCCGTCTGTTTCCACTTTATGCACACTCTGTATGCATTTGTGTGTGTTTGTGTAGGGGGAGGTGGGCGTGTGTGCCCACATTAATGCATCTTGTACCCTGTCTGGAGGCGGCATTTGACCCACTAAGTCATCTTCGTAAGCCCCCTGGGGTTTATCAATTGAACGACGTGTGCAGAAGGGGGCCACTACAAACTGGCTGCTCACACATTCAGTCACTGGTATTTGCTTTTTCTTACTTAACCACAGTACAGTACAACATACGTTTTAAACATAAACTCAGCGTGTATGCACAAACAAATAAATATTTATTAAGTGCGGGGGTCATATTGTTTTTTTACTGTTTATTTTTATTTATTTATTTTTGTTCAACAGTATCACTGAAACAGCCTCACCGATCAACATGAAATTTAGCAGGAATGTAGATGAGACCCTTCACCAGCAGGTTTAACCATAAACCATATATTTGAGGAGGGGGCTCCATCTGAAAAGGGGTGTCTGGACATGCAAAAATGCTTATAACTCAAAAACTATTAAACTTAGGAGCTTCAGATTTTTTATTTTTTTTGTTGTTGTTTAGCTCTGAGGATTGGGCCCACCAATGGCCCCCCAAGCCCCCCACCCTCACCTAAAACAATAAGTCTATTCTGGTGAGTTCTGGTGCATTGGTGCTTTGCAATTCAATTAGTCTTTATTTCACCTGAAACACCAGGTAAATGCTAAATAGGCTGTTTGTATTAAATAAACAGAATTTGAACTGTTTTTGTGCACCTAATTACTGTAATGCAAAAAGAATCCCAGTTCTCCGTGGTCTAAAATGCTCATTGCACTTTAAACGTTGTGAAATCTGAATCACATTAGATCACTTGTCCACATTATTGAACTGTCAGGGAGAAAATAGGGCATTGTAATGGCTGCAGAGATGAGTGGTCATTGAACTGGAAAAAGCAGACAAGTTTTCCACAGATTATGAGAAACAGAATGATTGGAAAGAGCCCTGGGCCAAAGCTCCCATGACAGTTTCTGACCTTACCACATATGTGGAATCAATGCAGGGCTCTGTTTTTGACCTTAGCTGTTTGCTCCAACGTACACCAGCGCTCCCTCAGTTTACTGCGCTCTCATCGCTCCCACGTTCCTCCTTTTCTCCGACTTTCTTTGGAGTTTCAGTTGCTTTGATGAGTTCACTCGCTGGAAACTTTGGGGGCGTAGAGACTGAAGAATCAATATCACTCTGCAGTAAAACTCTTCAGAATAACATTAACATTGTTCTATGTAATATGAGGAACAGAAACTTGCATTTTAATTATTGTTTATTTGATTTTCACACAATCAAAACTTTAATTGGAGTCTGAATATGAAAGATGGACATTTTATGTTTCTGTCAAATAAAGAAATTGTGTAAAAGTGCCTTCAATTTTAAAACTACTGTGGGCTGAAGACAATCTACAGCTCAACTCAAAAAGTTTCAACTTTTCCTATGAAGTTATTTAGCTCTTTTCACAAGTCAGTGTCATTTCTGGAGAGGATGCTTTTGGCCCGTGGTTATATTGAAAACAATATACAACTTTTTTAAAATAAATTTTGCTTGTTAACTTCCCTCTCTTCAGCAAATAATACAAAAATCAATTTGTAAAATCTGTGATGGAGCTCCTCACCTGCAGCTCGGTCCCCTCCAGGAGCCTGGTAATGAGTCGTTGGGATCGGAGATTCCAGGACATGTTTGTTTTTGTCCATTTTGAGAAAACCACTGAACCGAACATGTGAGGTCACAGCTGTGGCTCTTTGATGATGCAGCTGTGTAAGCTCACTTTTATATTACACAAGTTAGGAACACCACCGCTCCTTCATTTAATGTGCTTTTAATTCTTCATCTCCAAGAGTCGCTTCCTCTGCGTTTGGCAAGTTAGGATTTAAGAAAACAAAAAGTTCAACAGAAGAGCGTCTTGTGCACCACGCAGCCGAGGCTTTAACTCTTTCAGTGGTTTGGAAGTGTTCAGAAAACAAAGCAGCACATCAGGACTGATGATGCCTCGGAAATCTGCACATGCATTACAGAGAGCAACTGTGCATGAAGAATAAAGCTGGGCTATAAATAAACACTTTCACTGCATTCACAACACTTCATTGAACCTTGGAACATTACAGACACGTTTTAGAGCGAACTGAGCAAAGTTTAAATACAACAGATTCAGTAAGTTCATTTAAAAGCTGCCGGCTCCTTTAAGCAACAAAATCACAACAGAGGTCAGGCTGAGACCATTAAAACTATTACAGAGGACTAAGTATATGTTTGTTAGGAATAGAAATAAAGGTTAAGCTCCATCTGGAATGGTGTTACTGACATTGACCTCCTAATTTTAAAAGTCCAGCAGTCAGTGTCCCTGTGACCTGGGTGTCCACCGCCGGGTCCCCACAGCTGCTGCCGCTGCTCCAGGACGTCACCACCTGTCACAACCTCAGGGATCATTTTCTTTTTCCGGCTCCACGTTGAGCGAAGCATCAACTGGAGGGGGATTTAACGGGACAAATCTGGGGATGTTTTCCTCGCAGCGCTCCGGTGTCACAACAAGATCTGCAGGAAATCCTTCTCTGAGAGACTGACGCATGATTTCCTGCACATGAACTAATCCTCTTTACATTATGGGATCGGGGGGTTTACCACAGGACTGTGGACAGGGCTTCAGATCGGGTTTTACACCAAGTATGAGGGTTCAGATCATTCACACATGTATTAGATTAGTGATGTGTGGATCCATACTGAAATATAGATATCATACCAGAACTTCGTGCTCTAGAATTGATACTAAAATCAAAATATCCATATTTTGATACTTGAGTCGTTTCAGGTAACATATATCATTAGTGGAAAATAACTAAACTGTTGAAATCTAAAGTCTAAATCATGTGTGGCTGGAGGGAAGTATTTTTTTAAGTGACATGCTCAGTCAGCAGAGGTTACAGGTATGGCAGGTCCTTTTAACATAAAATAAGCTTCATCTAACTGTCAGTAATTACATTCTAGATGAGGGGTTTCCAAATTTTTCCATGCCATGGCCCCCCCAAACAGCAATACCTTCTGTACGGGGGACCACAAACAATGCTACAAAATATGAAGAAACGTCAACCGTTAGAATTTTTTATTTTTTCTCTCTTTTATTCACTATTCAGGAATTATTACATTAAACATAAGAATTTTGGTAGCACTTTACAATAAGGCTCCCTTATAGATGGCTTATAAACAGTACCAAAGACAGATGTTAATAATTCATCTGTAAACACTTTATAAATCATTAATAAGTGGTATTATGCATTAATTAAGTATGAGAAAGAGACAAAACTGTCTGGTTTCTTGCCAAATACTGAGCCAAATCTGTTCATGTATTACAGTAGGTACACTATATATTAATGATTAATAATCATGTATAAATGTCATAAGGGAGACTTTTAAGTAGTGTGTTTTACACTTTACAATAAGGCTTTTGATAAATATGGAAATGTATAATGCAGTAATAAAGTACATTATTATATGTAAAATGTGTTTCCAACACATTATTGAGCTTACAACCGAGTGTAAAATGTTTAATATAGCACCTCTGGACGGGTTCTTATTTAATGAAACGTTTCCTCTCTCCTCCAATAGACTTTCCAATAGAGTTTCATGTGAACTCAGCCTTATAAGCTCTGACTCCACATGGAGGACAAACAGGTTGGTCACATGAAGAGAGGACCATCAGCCAAACAATAGGTCATTAGTGCCTTGATTAATGGTCTGATGGTTTACCTGGATTACTGAGATGCATCAGAACATTTAATGTAGCACCTTTACATGGAATATAAACAGACTCGACTCATTATTTGGCAAGAAACCAGATAGTTTTGTCTCTTTCTCTGCCTTAATTCATGCATAATAAACATTTATTAATGATTTATAAAGTGTTTATAGATCCTATCTATAAACTATTTATAAGCCATTTATAAGGGGAACCTTACTGTAAAGTGCTACAAGAATTTAAAATCATGCTAAATATGTAGAAAACTTTTAAATGAATAAGAAAATGACTCTGTCTTGTGTTTTTATGAAGCAGTTATTTGAAAAACACGTTTTTATTTTTACCAGACACATTATGTGTATTTGAACAAAGTATCAGTATCAGAAAGTAAATTGATAGTATCAAACATCACTAATGTGTATTAGAACTAGAAAGAGGATCAGATGTTAGAAGATGAAGCCAAAAAAGGATGAGCGCCCCCTAGTGGTGGGCTATGGGTCAACATTTCAGTCAGGTGTGAACAAAGCTGCTGAGGTGAACAAATAAATAATGTGTGCAAATCAGGCACATCAAATGTAGGTGAAACTTAAAAAACTTGATCAGATTTCACTTGATGCTTTAATTATACATTTATTTAACTTGTGAGAATTTTTTTACAAGCTGGTGTTTTTTATTATAGGAGCTAAAACCTTTGTGTCATGAGGATTTAAAATAAAACATTGAGGGAATAAAAACAGAATTTTTCCTCTTTCTGTCTTCAGTTTATCCCAATATACTCATTGGTTTTACACACAGTCTTCAAAAGCATATTTACTTTATGGATCAGAGACCCGCAGTCAGTCTATCAACGACACGGGGTCTCCCGGCCACTCCTGCAGGGAGAGCTCTGTGACCTTTTCACATACAATGTGCGTAGTACTACAACACAACTAACACAACTTGTTCTGGCAGAACTCTGTAATGCCCTTTGGGCTGGACACCAGCATGTGGTGCATGTGTGACAGACACACACACCCACACACACACACACACACAAACGCTGGCCCTGTCATCTGTGCATCTGTGGCTGACACAAACTGTGACCTTCGGAGAGCACAGTGTGAATGCAGAGTTATGAAACAACAAGGGATCAATGGGAAATCCTCTTTTCACTTCACACAGCTGTTTCAGCAACCAGCAGCTTGTCCAAAACGCAAATATCTGTATGTTTCTTTTTGCCAGTTAATGGGTTTAACATCGTGTCTCCAGCTAGACCAAAGTGTGACCTTTCAATAACCTTTATTATCAGCTTAGAAATGCTGCTGACAAACAAGCTCTAAGCTTCCATCCTGGGTCCAGAAACAGGATTTATTAGGAATGTTTTATCTTGGTTCAAATAATCTGTGTGCCACAATGAAACAGTTTCCATCATTTGTCTGCAGTTTGTTTCGTTTGCTGCAGCTGAGCCATAACTGTGAGATCTGTCCTTGTTTTCTTTCATAAACATCATAACTTTATATATTTAATAAAATAAGAGTTGAGTTAATCAGTTTGTAAAAGCTAGTTTGTGTTTTTATCACAAACAAACCAAAATGTTTAAAATATATACAGTGCAGACTGAGATTACCTTTAAAATAAATCATATTAACAATAATTTAATGACACAAACAAATCTCCAGTAAATTAATTTGGTCATCTCTGACTGAAGATTTTAAAAGTTAAAATTTTTATTTTGCTTGTGTGTAATTTTTCCTGGTTTAAATAAAAACTTTATTGATTTTGTAGAAGGTAATTTTATTTATTATGTTTGATTTGTTTTAGTTTAGTTTAGTTTTATGCAAAATTTCTTGTCTTTGTTGCCTCAGTTGTAAATTTTTAAACCTGTTAAGGATAAACATTAAAAGTAAAAGTTTGATTTTGAGTCACAATAAACTAAATTTAATCTCCACTGAAAGGTTTTCTTGTAGCCCAAAATTTTCATGATTCATTTTTTTTACAGAAACATATTTTTCAGGAAACAAACTAAAATGTTGTCCAAACATGATATTATAGCATCACAAATGTTATTATTCTGTACGTATAATTAAACTAAAAATATATATATATATATATATATATATATTGTCTTTAAGTTTGTCATATAAATATTATATTTTTATATTTTATACTTTTACATATTTCTGTTTTTTAAAGCCAGCAAATATTAGCATATGTTTTTCTGCAGTGATGCTTTAAAACTCACCAACAAATAACAAAATAATAAATTTAAATAAAAATTCAATCCAAATATTACAAACTGAAAACTATTTCTACCTTCTTTTCTCTCTCTTTAAATGAGCTCTTGACCCGAGAAGTTTTTGTTCTGAGCTTCTTAAAGACGCTAAAAACTGTCAGGTTTTTTTTTTTTTTTTTATTAAAAACTGGAGAGAAGCAGGAAAATAAATCCTGAGATCTTTAGTTTAGCCTCAGTTACTTTTTTATCTATCACTGCAAAAATATCTAACATTTAACTCATTCTGCAAAAATGGCTTAGCTGAGTGGTTTTAAAGGATTATTTAATAAATACACATAAAATACAAATTTAATCTTTAAAATAATTTTAGGTATCATCACTTTATCAGCACATCTCATTATTATTATAAATAATAATAAATAATAAAGATGTGTTGCTTTAAAATAACTCCAAATGTTTTAGTTTACAGGTAGTCGGGATGTAAAGTCCTCTAAATTAAAACAAACATGAGGCTACAACAAACTGCAACTTTAAAGAAATATAAAATCCACATCAGCTAAAACAACCTCACAGATATTCTGATTAAAATAGAAAAGTTTATGTTTTCTGTTGATATTTCTGATTATTCTGATTTATATTCTAATATTTACAGAACTTTCAATTTCCTTTTGTTGAAATTACGATTCCATATTTGTCTGCATGTTGTGATTTAAAAAATTACAAAGTGCATTATTTCTCCCCCTGAGAAGACTTTGTGTGAGCGGGATGAAGACGTGAGCCTCGGCAGCTCCTGACCCTCCATGGCCTGACCCGGCAGCCTGCGGTTCAGGAGGACGTCTCTCTGGACTGATTGTTTGTAAATGTACAAGCGTGAGGCTGATGGTGCTAAAAATCAGCGTTTATGTTTGAGAAAAGCTCCTCTCTGGATAAAAAATTCAATATATACATATTACTGTACTCCAGGAAGCGACTTCCCTTTTTCCTTTTAAGGTCCATTTGTTTTGGTACAGAACTCCACTTTCTGTCCTCACATCGAACATGTTGGACATAAATAAATCAGTCTGCAGCTGAATAGAAAAACAGTTTGCCTCTGATTTCAGAGAGGTTAGTTTTGTTGTGTTACACTTGTTTAATTTCATGTTTCATTTGTTCAATGTGAAATTTAAAAATACTTATTTAAAGCACATCATTAGGGTGCAAAAAGGTTATATTTTCTTTAAATTAAATAAAAACTGTGGTGAAGATTTAGGTTTAATTCTATTTTTATACATTGTGAATATTTGATGAGCCTCATCAGCAGATTTTGATTTTCTGTTTTTTCTGCTGCATCCCAAAAAGATTTAGAATTACCCTGCAGTATTTACTTTTTCTGACAGGTGACCAAAAACCGTCCTACATGTGAGTCTGAGCGGTGTTGGGACAGGGAGGACAGTAATTGTTGTTGTGCCACTTCGCCTGATTATCCCGTTCTAAACACCGAGGGATTGACCGGAGAGGACGCTAAAGCAGCTTTAAAACAAGCGAGATCCATTTAAACGCTACCAACAAGTTTTTAAAGCTTTAACCTCAGCTATCATCACCCCCTGCAGCTGTCTGTCTGCCTGCCTGCCTGTCTGTCTCTCTGCAGAGCGTGAGACACGACCAGGACACAGCATGTTGTGGTGAACTGTCCATGACCCCAGAGTGCATTCTGCAGTGCCCTGACGGGTGTGCCACGGGAGGACGGAGGGGTGGTGGTGGGTTTAAAGAGCTATCACAACCTCCAACATGTGGAGCAGAGTGTTGTGTTATTTTCACAGAAGTGTGTGTGTGAGTGTGTGTGTGTGTGTGTGAGTATTCACATCTTCAGGTTGTTACTTTTCTACATGAATGCGAAGCTCGGTGGATTAGCTGCTAAAGAACGGGTGAAGATGGAGGTTAGCATGCATGTTCAGAGGATCGATGTGGTTGTTGTGCGTTTGTGTTTGTGTGTGTGTGTGTAGGTGTTTGTGTGTGCAGATTTCACACCAGTGGAATTGTTTTAAGTGGATTTGTTTACGCTACAGCGATGATGATGGAATTATGTTTGTGTAACGCTGGACAAAGTGTGTGTGCAGATTTCTAGCTGGAACTGTTAGTGTGTGTTTGTGTGTGTGTGTGTGAGCATCATTCTGTGGCTAGCTGCCACAGTTTGTAGCTCCCAGGGAGATCCGTGACCGTGATCCTCAAGTTTAGGGTTCATCTTCAGTTCAGCTAAAGGTTCAACCGGCGGTCAGCAGGCCACTGTTAGAGCAGCTTCATTCTCTGCCTCGCTCGCTCTCTCTCTCTCTCTAGTCTGATTCTCTAATACCTCCCTCCCCTCCTCCACGCACACACATACACACACTCACACTCTATTTCACCCTCCTTTCCTTCGCATACAGCTCTCTATTTTATTTAAATTCTTCCCCTCAGCTGATCTTTTGCCCTCGGTTTGACCCAGGTTATGGAACAATCAGCTGAGACTCCAGAAACAAGATACTTGTTTTTTTATGTTTGCATCTTATCTGAGAGCAAACAACCACTGATAACACTTCATTGTCCACTGCAGTCTGATGAAAGTTAATGTTGAATTAAAGAAATTAGAAGTGCAGAGGTTTTGCAGGTGCACACTGTTTGTTTGCTCTTGTCAGCACACGGAGCATCATGGGGAACTTCACGCGATTGTTAGCTTGAATTGACTCAGCATTAATCCTGTTCCTCTCGGGTCATTTATCCACATCATTTAAATGAACCTGAAAGCTTTTGTTTTGGTTTTATGATTGGAATTTTGATGAGGACATACAACCCTTCCCTGCTTCTCTGTTATATCTTCAAAATCGAATCAGAAACCTCTTTGTCTCTTGTTACTGAGGCTGACCTCCACCAAAGTGCTGCAGAGAAGTGGTGGGACTTGATTTGAGGGTCTCATTCGTGGTCAGACGAACATAAAGCAGCTGAGCTGAGCTGGCTGAGCTTGACGTGCATCAGATGCATGATTTCTTGATTTGTAATATGGCTTCAGTGGGAGAAATATTTCGTTGCACGACCCCAAACCTTAAAAAGTTGATAAAAAAAGCAAATCGTTCATTTTCTTTTTCTGAATTTTAGCTGTAAATCACTTTTTTTCTTTTGAACAGTTTGACAGGCTTGTTCCTACTTATCCAGTTAGCAAATATTAAATCAACTTGTAAAAGTTCAAAGATCCCAAACCATGTTTAATCAATGCAAACCAGCACTAAGCTTGTGATCAAGTTGTTTCCTGTTTGACCTGAAAATCTTTAAACAAATCCTATTTTCCAGGAACAAAACTCAGAATAAAGGTTCAGCTTTCTGAAGGATTGTGCTCCGCCTGTAAAAAGGCCAAAGGTGATGGACCAGATCCAGTTCAATCGCTTTAATTGACCAGATAAATGAGTTAACTCCTCTTGGGTGCAAAGCCATGTCCAGATTAACCGTTAATTTCCTGATATTTAATGCATCAGGTGGTGTTTTCTCTGGGACAAAGTGAGTTTTATCACCAACTCAAGAAAAGCTTAATTAAGGCTGAACTCATTCCACACCGGTTACGGTTGCTCTGGTTCCTCCCAGCAGACCGTGCTCGTATGTGTGCTCACCTCTCACCTCACCTCCCCGCTCCCCTGCCTGCCTGCTCTGATGTGGCCCAGCTTGTTAAGCCCGTCCACTGGCTTTGATCCAGCAGGGATAATGCCAGATTGAAGGGGTGAGAGGCAGGGTAAGAGTTTACCACATGATACAGCCGGGGCGTGACAATGAACAGAAACAAAGCGGTCACACGTTATTGGCTTAGTTAAAGAAGAGACACCTGTTGAGGTGTAGCGCTGAAAAATGTGAAGAAATAACTCAAAGGATGGATTTGCATTCATCAAGATGCTGCGATGGTGGAAGATTACCAGTTTCATGCATGGTGTTAAAGTCACAGGGTTAAAACCACAAAATGTTTCTAGTTTTCCTTTCTATCCACAATTAAGATGCTAGAGACAAAACATTTTCCCTGGATTTTCTCTCCTATTTAGATAAAATCTTTGTTGTGTTTAAGGGAAATGTTTTTTTTTTGCACAGTATGTGTCTACATGTCCTGATTGAGCTGCATGTTTAATATAAATATTTTTATGTGGTTTTCTAAAGTTGCAACAGAAATAAAAAGCAGTTTCTTATTTGTTAACACCCCTAATTTAAAGCTGGCTGCAAAATAGAACAAATAGTTTAAAGGGGCAATTTGTAAAATGAACTTTTTTGAGTTTTATATCATGTTATAATAATATCCACTCATCAAAAACATGTCCAGAGTCTTACTTTGACTCATTCATGCATGTTTAAGAAATCCTGTGCAGCCAGGCAGGAGAGCAAAAACCACCGGTTGGGTCTAGAACCACCTTTTGGTAACATCTCCTCCTCTGGGCTGGGTCTAAGAACCACAGAGCACGCCTCCCAGTGACTCCTGCAGGCTATCAGCAGCAACAACTAGCAAACAGCTGGTGCAACCATGTCTGCTGAGCTCCTAATTCTCTTCACCCCAGTCCTTTTCAGATTAAAGACCTTTGAGGAAATGGATTTTTAGATGCCAAGGAGACTACTCCCTTTGCTTCCCATGGAAGACACAGTTCTTAAAAAAATGTTTTTTTTAACCCTCCAACAAAAATAAAATTGTTATATTTACGCGAGCCCTTTTACGGATGATAGCTTTCTGAACAAAAGGGAATTCAACAGTGGACTAATAACAAGATTATCACTAAAAGATGATGCAATTCCAACAGGACACAAACACTGTGGTCATCTGCCAGGTAAGTTGAAAAACAACTCATGTTTTATCTGTGATCCATGGTTAACATGTGTAACTTCTATTACAATCTGTGTTCTTTAGCTTACACCACGTTTTAGTAATAAATAAATTAGTTTCACAGACGTGTATGTCTGTGAGGATGACTGGGAGATAAAACGTTGCCTCTGATTCTTCAGAAAACGTCATTTCAGGTCCAGCGTGGGATCATTCAAGTAAGGTTCAGTTTTATCCTGAGTTACTATTTTCCAAAACCGATATTGTATAATGTTGGTGCTTTTATAAAACTATTATTACAACAAACTACATGCAGCATGAAGCTGTTGTGATGACGTGCAGAAATGGGCGGTAGGAGGCTCTTAAAGAGACAGAGGCCAATTTCAAGGTGTGATGCAAAGTCAGATATATTTTTGATTTATACATAAAAACAGAGTTTTCATAACAACTGAAGCTGACATAGTTACTTATTTTGGTATAGAATTGAAATATAAGCCTGAGAAACACATAAACTGGCCCTTTAATCTTTTACTACCTGAATTGAGACCAAAATTTACTTCAAATGATTTGTTTTCATTTTGAGGCTGCATCAGCTCACTCCAACATCCGTGGTAGTTTTTATTTAAATAAAGCCGAGGTCTGTGGTGCTGAAGCCATCTTATCAGAACAGCAGCCCTGCCTCCTCTGCTCTGCGGCTCCCGTCGTGATGTGGTATTGCTGAGTTTCACTTTGCATGAGAAATCGAAGCACCGTCCCGTTCTTTATGACCGCTGCCCACGACCTTTGTCAGCCCGCTGAATTAACCTAGCAGTATCAGCTGCGCTGGCCCTTTTCTCCGGGAACCCGTCCTATTAACTGAGTGAGCGGCGCAGTGAGGGTCACACTTAAGTAACCTTATCTTGTAATTGGGTTCAAGGTTAAGTGACCCTGGAGCATGGGGGTCTGGAGTTAAGGTCACAATGTCAGGCAGACAGGGGAGCTTTTAATCACTGATGAAGCTCCAAATCAAGGCCTGGGAATCTGCTATCTGACCAGGCCGGACTCGCTCGTCCCCCATCACCCTCGCTCGCCCGCATCCCTCAGCAAGCTGTCGACTCAAAAAAAAGATGGGGTTTAAGGGGGTTGGATGGAGCGGTTGCCAAGCAACCAATATTCAAGCCAAGGTCTCACAAGCTTTTAACCTTAGTGCAAATCGATATAGACAGCAATTGGGCTAATATTCATCGAGCAGATGGGAAAATTAGGCGCAAGTCTGCCTGCAGGAGATAGGAGAACATCAAAGACGTGCTGTTGGTCTTATGGTCGCAGCATCACTCAGGCGACTCTAATTGGATGTTCGCTCAGCGAGGGGAACGCTCTGAAAAGTCAGGAGAGGATGACAGGGAACATAGCTGTGACAAGAGAAGGAACATCTTCACTTTGTGGGCTTCTTTTTACATATTTATTCATGTCACCGTGCAAAGCTCTTTCCTCTGTCTTTGGCTTTCCTCTTTTTTTCAATCTTCTCTGCCATTATCACCCAGTTTCTTCATTCAATAATGTTTCTGTATTTTAACTTTCATGACCACATATCCTGATGTTTTGTTAGAATGTTATATTTGTGACAAAGTCCCATATCATTTTTCTTGTTGTAATTATGAGTCCAGTTTTACTAATCTGTTCTCATGAGAAAAATGTTAATCAAGCCTTGAAATGAAACAGCAGTCCCTTTTTTCTGCTGCAGGCCCATCCCTTCTTTTCTGCCTGTCTTTTAAAAGGGGAGATGGATGACCACAAGCGGAGGGGTTCATGCAGCGTGACCCACGAACCTATCCATTGCCAAGGGCGAGGAAATAGCCCAGATTAAAGAGCTTGTAAATAATGGCCCATAAACATCTGCCTGTTTGTCCGGTCAATCCATCTCAGTCTCCCATCTGGTCCTCAGCTTCTCTCCAAGTCTCTTGCTTTTTTTTGTTTTTTTCTTCTGCTGTGTTCAGTCCACAGGGCAAATGCATCATCAGACCAAAGTCAGTCATATTCCAGTACAAACAAACACTGAGACTGACCCTCGGGTCAGATACAGTTCAAATCCCCACCAGTCACTGCACCCATGACTCAACCCAAAGACAACAATGGAGAGCATTAGCTTTATTTTCTTTCCCTTGGTTTCCTTCCATTTATTAGTGTCTGTGCAAACTGTTTTCAGATTATTGCATAAGGTAAAAGTGAGTGCATGGAAGGACTTAATTATTTTTAAATGATTAAAGTTGTTTGCTGTTCCACCTCCCTCTTCAGCCCAGCTCCCTCTTGCAGAGCCTCATTAAAATAAGCCCTGATTGTGATTAGACTTTTGTTAATGCTGAGCGCACAACATCTGCTGCGAGCTCTGACCACTTGGACTTTCTCACATCTCCCCGTGCAGCCGCTTTGATTGGCCCGAACCGTGTGAATCAAACGCCGGCGGTAATAACCACCTCAGATGTGACTCATCTGCAGGTGGCAAATTGGACCAAACAAAGGGCCGACTGCAGGCGGACTGCCAAAAACCCAATGCACAGAAAATACCTCGGTTCTTGTGTCGCTTCCAAAGTTCTAGCAGCTTCTCTGTTAGTGCCAAGTGGGTTTAGTTAGTATGGAACTACTGAACTGAAAACAGTTCTGAAAAAAACATGGAAAAGTTATTTTGATGATTTTTACAATAAGGTCAATGATGGAAATTGTTGAATCAAATTAAACTTAAAATTCTTCAAAGGATGCACATGACTTACATGTCTTACATGACCTGTTTGTGCAAAGATGTGCAACTTAAATGATGGAAGGAACCACAGTTTTTGTAGACATTACCACAGAGCCACATAACGCTGCACACAAACCCAAATGTAAAAAGATAAAACTCGACGCCAAACCTGTACCCCATTGCATGTGCAGAGTAAAAATGGCAAATCGTGATCTCCCCATGATATCGTGAGATCACTACAAATGCTCAGAGGATGTGTTGGCACATACTTAAATCTACTTACAAAAAAAATTCAACTAAATAACTGCTTTTATTACTGAGCGACTGCCATTTTTATGTGATGTAATGTATGGTGGCAGCCATCCAGGATCACATGACCTTGAAAATGTCGTTAGGGTCTTGGACATTCAGTAGAGATGAACTTGAATAGTTTTGTTGGAATCATCACAGGCTTTCATTGGTTAAATCATCTCATAAGGTGAACAGAAGGACAAAGAGCATTGCTATGTCCCCCGGACAATAAAATTGTGGTTAGCACTGCTGCCTCACACCAAAAAGGTCCAGGGTTTGATCCCCGGTTTGGACCTGGGGTCTTTCTGTGTGGAGTTTGCATTTTCTCCTTGTGCCTGTGTGTGTTTTCTCTGGATACTCTGTTTTCCTCCAGACTTAAAACACGTTCAACAGGCTGCCTTCAGGCCCAGGCCTCTCTTGTAAAAGAGATCTTTGATTGCAGAAGGGATTTTCCTGGTTAAATAAAGGTCATTAAATAAATAGCACACCAAAAATTGAGCTCAAGAACTGATTTACAACAATTTGTGTAGCAAATAAGGTTGATTGGATTTGACAGCCATCTTGAATCCGGTTGACTTCAAACATTCATCAGTTATAGATGTACATCCAGTGATTTTTTTTTAAGTTTTGTTAAAATCCCTTGATTAAAATCACCTTTATAAAGCACACTTAAGACAACTGAGGTTAATGTTGAAGTGCTGTATGAGAAAACTAAAATAGTTAAAACCAAGACATGGATAAAAACATCAAATCACCCAAACAGAAAAAGAAATCCTAAAAGATAGAAGCAAAAAAAAAAAAAGAATACATAAAAAAACATCTATTAAAATTAAAAGCCAAAGAAAATAAAAAGCAAAGTTTTTAAAGCTTCAGCAGATTAAGAAAGTTATTGGGCTGAAGCCTTGAGCTCAATCTCACTAGACTATAGAACATTTACAGGTTCTGTTCAGATGATTTAGGAGATCTGCAGATTGAATGAGGATAATATTCAGGTTCCAGACCATGTAAAGCTGTAAAAAACCAAGGGATTAACCAAGTGATACAGATTATTTTCCACAGCCTCCTCTTCCAGCTCCTTTGGGAGGATTCCAAGACATTCCAAGACTTGGGTCTTCCCCAGGGTCTGAGCACATCCAACTGGGAGGAGACCCATCAGACCACCTCATCTGGCTCCTTTAGACGTGGAGCAGCAGCTCTACACCAAGCTGAACTCTTCAACCTCCCTCCAAGGCTGAGCCCGACCACCTCACAGAGGAAGCGCCATCACGGCTGCTTGGATCTTTGGTCGTGATCCACATCTCATGATCATAGGTGGAGGGTGGAACGTGGACGGACCAGTAAATTGAAAGCTGTTCTTTTTTTGGCTCAACTCTGAAAGCCTGGAGCTGTGCCCTTATTACTGCAGACAAAGCCCCCCCCCCTGCTCCGTCCTACAATCCCTCCTGGACACTTTAACTCCTCTGCTTGAGTCATCCACTGCTTCATTAAAATTTTCAAATACAATCTTTAAATCTTCAAATAAATCTAAATAAAAGCCCACACGGCCCCAACATGCTGGCTTCATGTGGATTCTCTCACCTCATGCAGGTATTGTGCTTACCTGGGCAAAGCATCTCATGTTAGCAGGAATGCAAGGCATGCAAAACTGAAAATGAGCCAAATGCAAGCTTGGAGAATCACCAAATAATGTATTGATCTGATTGCACAAATCTTTATTAGCTCAGCAGACACCTACTGTTACAGATAATGCTGTCAAAGCAGCAACATGTTTGTTGAAAAATCTTCTAATATAAACTAGTTTAACTGAGTTCTGTCATCATACTTAAATTTTTTTTAAGTTACTAAAGTTTCCAAAGCATTTTGTTTTAAATTGGCTCTAAATCCATCTGCCAACGCCTAATGTCCCAAACAACGACACATTTTCCTCAACAGGTCTTTAACGTTTGAATGACAGATTTTCCAGGTAGGTGAGCTGCAACTAAAGCTTCATGATCTCACATCACTGAGAGGGACTCTGGCCTTCACTTCCAAAATGAGCCCTCTAACCTCCCACTGTCAGAATGACTGATAAACCATCTTAACGCTGGATCCCACTCAAGGTAAGGTGCCAGCGTCTTCTCCAAACTGCAGCTCCAGGTTGTTTCACTTTTTTCTTCTTCTTTTGAAATGTCATCTAGTTTTTCATTCTGACACACTTTTACCCCAAAAATCCTCATCTCCTCAGTTCTTTTTTAAGGCTAAGCTTTAATTTATGAGCTGCCATTTCTGACCTAGCAGGTGACCCCATACTTTAAATGCATTCCAGTGGAGCCAAGAAATTTATTTGGCAGATAAATCACTTCTTACCAAACGCAGGTTGGTGCAAGGTCACGGTGGTGGAAGAGGATAAAAATGAAATTATTGAGACAGAGGGTCAAGCTGGATCCTTACACTGACGTTAGATGAGCTGGTGCTTTAATCAGTAAATTCAAATCTGACCCACACCTGTTTAACTAAACAAACATTGTTTTTATCTGCGTGTCCTTCCTGACAACTTGGGCTCAAACCCACAGAAAATGTTATTTTACTTAATGCAAAATAAAAACTGAGCAACACTTTGAGACCAAACTAATATCTGCAGTTCACTAAATTGCAGTAATTGTTGTGCAAAGATTAATTATCTGAGTTAATTAAATGATTGTTTGTCTACTCAGCCGACAAAATCCAGAAAACGTAGGCTGCAACTGAGTGACTTACACCACAGACGGTATCCCAGAATTCATTGCTCCGTCAGCAAATTTAACAGGAAAACAAAGACGGCAACGTATTTTTATTTTTATTTTACTGCAGTGTTTTTTTATTTTTTATTTTTTATGATGGAGTTTAGACATTTATCACAAACAACTTAGCTGAATAAATTTGTTGCAATGAGATGTTAAATAAAATGTAATTACAAGTACTGATACTGGAGCTAAACCCAAATAATTAATGCTTTTTATTCATTTACTTGTAACGTTTCTCTATTACAACTGAATTCTGTGAAGTTGTACCTTGAAAAAAACAACTGAAGTGATATAAAATGTATCACCATGGTAATGAGGCAGCGCGTGGTCATTCACACATATGTCCTCTGTAGACTAGACCGTCTCGTTTCACAGCCGTTCATGCAGCCAACAGGAGCGGCCTACGGCCCACGTTGGTCACAGTCTACGTCGGCTGTAACCCACGAATTGAGACGCAGCCAGAGTAACAAACTTTAAGAAACTCTAAACAAATAGAAAGTATAAAAAAATATTATTTAAACACCTTTTTTTACTTTCTAGATGTGAAGAGATCAGTTTCTACAAATGTAAATCCACCTCCTGGAACTCTTCCTGGGTGGCGTTTTAATATGGGATTACCTGCAGATGCTAATTTGATTTGTCTGACCCACCAGAGTGGTTTATCCCTGACCTATGAACCTGTGAGTTTTCCAGTTGGCTGATCGGGGCGAGAACCTTCACTTGACCCTCCTCAGCCTGTATGCTAATGTCAGGAACCAGGGGTGGGAGGGGGCATACTCAAACTGCAACGTTGCAGCAGGAGCTCAAGGACAGCAGCCTCTTTGCATCACGTCCAGTTCAAATAATGTTTGAGGAGTTTCTACTTGTGCGTCGTTACAGCATTTTTGTTTGTGTGCAACAATAACCCACCTGCAGACCTCTCTGCTTTTTATCATTTCTGTCAGTTATATTTAACATTGTTTTTCCACCACAGAAACTAAACTGTTGTTCTCATTACTGGATTGGCTTGTTTCAGCTGAATTCTCTGCTGTGAAAGATCCTGTTGTTGCATTTTTAGGCAGTTTATAAACGTATCACATACTTCAGGGACATGTATATTTGGTGGGTTATTTCTTTGTTATAACGATGCTTCTTGGCAATATGGTTCTCAAGCCACATATTGCAGATCATGTGATCAAATCCCTATATTTATGGACACTAACGTGGAAGAGGTGATAATCTGCAGACTAGACCGTCTGCGCTTCAGAACGTTTTTTCATTATTTGTTTTAGCAGTCATGGTGCAAGTTTGAAATGGAGTTGGTTGCAACAACTGTGCTGCTTGTGGGGCAGTGAAACACTCATTTTATTGCATTTGTTTTTCTCGATGGTCGTATATAACAGCCTAGAGAAACAGCAGAGCTGTAGGCGAAGCGACACGATTGTACCACATCTTGGGATTCCAGAGTGCTCAGACCACTTTGAAAACATTGAGTGACAGCATAAAATGTTAATAAAAAAAAGGTTGAGTACAAGAAATGAACAGTAAAAGTGTTTTGAGCACTGATCAACCTTGTAAACATGTAGGACACAATGACAGAATCAGAGTAGTTTCCATGTGTACAACCCACAAAAAAAAGGAAAATTATAGTTTAAAAGAAGATTGTTTTTACAGCTAAGTTTAGTTGAATTTTGTAATATAGAGGCGAAATTTTAAAATTATTTTCTTTTAAACTTTGTAAGTTCAGCTGCACCTTTCATCACGATCTGAGACATTTCATCTACCAGGCAGGTTTTTCTAAATAAATGATGACATGATCAAATGTACTTTTTATATTTATGATTCAGACCTGCTAAAGGCCTCTACTTATATGACATCTATGCTGCTGACACCATAGATATGATATTGGCTGTGTCTCAATTCGTCGACTGCAGCCGACGTCGACCGCGGCCCACGTCGGCTGCCGTCGACGGGGGCCGTAGGCTGCTGATGTCGGCTGCATAAACGGCTGTGAAATGGGACGGTCTACCCTACAGAAGACG
>JARVJO010000305.1:2611662-2626723 GCA_031762555.1 Cynodonichthys magdalenae
AGTGTAAGTGTCCGGAGGTTATGTGTCCTATAGTGTAAGTGTCCGGGGGTTATGTGTCCTATAATGTAAGTGTCCGGGGGTAAATGTCCAAGGAGGGTATCTGTCCCATAGGGTAAGTTTCTGGGGGTTGTGTGTCCTATAGTGTAAGTGTCCGGAGGTTATGTGTCCTATAGTGTAAGTGTCCTGGGATAAATGTCCAAGGAGGGTATCTGTCCTATAGGGTAAGTGTCCGGGGGTTATGTGTCCTATAGTGTAAGTGTCCGGAGGTTATGTGTCCTATAGTGTAAGTGTCCGGGGGTTATGTGTCCTATAATGTAAGTGTCCGGAGGTTATGTGTGCTATAGGGTAAGTTTCCGGGGGTTATGTGTCCTATAGTGTAAGTGTCCGGAGGTTATGTGTCCTATAGTGTAAGTGTCCAGGGCTTATGTGTCCTATAATGTAAGTGTCCGGGGGTAAATGTCCAAGGAGGGTATCTGTCCTATAGGGTAAGTTTCCGGGGGTTATGTGTCCTATAGTGTAAGTGTCCAGAGGTTATGTGTCCTATAGTGTAAGTGTCCGGAGGTTATGTGTCCTATAGTGTAAGTGTCCGGGGGTTATGTGTCCAATAATGTAAGTGTCCGTGGGTAAATGTCCAAGGAGGGTATCTGTCCTATAGTGTAAGTGTCCGGGGATTATGTGTCCTATAGTGTAAGTGTCTGGGGGTCATGTGTCCTATAGTGTAAGTGTCTGGGGGTTATGTGTCCTATAGGGTAAGTGTCCAGGGGTTATGTGTCCTATAGTGTAAGTGTCTGGGGGTCATGTGTCCTATAGTGTAAGTGTCCGGGGGTTATGTGTCCTATAGGGTAAGTGTCCAGGGGTTATGTGTGCTATGGGGGTAAGTATCTGGGGGGATAAATGTCCTGATTCCATAATTAACAGTGATTACATCAGTTTTAAAAGCTTATTTTACTTCAGTTCTGCTCAGATCACATTGAGGTAAATAAAATAAAATCTCCTGTTTCTCCTGTCGGTACATCCATAACACAGCTTTCTGGTATTTTTTTAAACTTTATAGTTTATATACACTCTAATAAGTCTTTAAATATTTAGTTAATTTGATCATTAATAGTTTAATCAGCATAATCAGCCCTGATTGATCAGTATTTTGCCAACAAGTACAGTGAGGATAAATCCAGACTCCTGCCAGGTGTGGTTAGCCCCACAGCTGCAGTAGATCACATCAGGTGGTCAAAACTCACTCCTTCTCTAAAGACCCTCCATGATTTGAACACATTGATTCCTGAGATTTATACCTGACAGTTGTTTTAGTCTTTTGTTCTATTTCTTTTTTTTTAATTTAGCTGCAGATTCAGGCTCATATGTCTGCCATATTTTTTTACTCAGCCAGCCTGACGGGTCAGTAGCTTCCACATGGTTTACTGTAGTAACTCTTTTAAACTGCACTGTTTGATGCAATGCATCATCTTTTTATGGTTGATATAAGAGTTTGCAGTAAGTACCTTTATATGTACTAATTCATATTTATGTGTGTATTGAAACTTTTAAGTTAAAGCTTATTTTTAAGCTTCCTCTGAATGTTTGCTTTCAGCTGAAAAATAAAATGAACTGATGGCAATCTCAAAACCCTATTACATAAATCCGAAAAGACTATTTAGAATACTGTATTTCCTGCAGTAGAAAGGAACCATATATATCATGAACCCTAATTGAGAGGCATATTAGAAAAAAAAGAAAAGCAAAAGAAGTTGGTTAAAAAATGCCACAGAGAATACAAAAGAAACTATTTTAAAGAGAAGAAAAAAAATTGTTCACTGCCTCCAAATCAGAAGAGAGAAAAAAGCCCCGTCACTTCCTGTGATGTAAGAATTGATAGTTTAAACCTCAGCGAGACTTTTCATTCAGGCTCTGAGACATCAACAGCACCGCAGCTCTGAGGTAACAACACTTTCCATCTATTAACCATCCATGACAACCATGGGTTTTTCCTCTTTTATTCATCTAAACTTAACATTTGTGTCACAGAAAAATATCAGTTTTTACAAACAACTTAAAACCCTTAAAGAAAACTGTAAAAAAAAAAAGTGCTTTTGTTGATTTTTACAGATTGATGCTTATTACCCAATAAGCCATGACGAGAGGGCGGCTCCTGTTAGTTCTCTGCTGCTTCAGTGTTTCTGCAGCGACCAGCAGCCTCACAGGTAACGCTCACACACACCGGGCACATGATGATGATGCTTTAATAGGACGGGTCAGGGCAGATCTCAGATCTTGTGTGGGTCTGGATGGTGTCATGGTTTTCTTCTTCATATGATTAATTGATCAGATGAGTGCAGAGATTAATTTGCTGTCACACGTTCCAGTCATCAACCACAGCAGAGGGGTTCATGGGAAATTCTTAACTTCTGAAATGTCACATAACTCATGTTATCTTCATTTTTTATATAACTGTTATCTTCTTGTTTCTTTGACATTTGAAAAACATTCTGGTTTTGTTTTGATTCAGCTACTATTACTTAACTACAGGGATGATCTGCACTATGAGACCTAAATCTAATGTTAAATATAAAGTAACAATTAGAATATTTTTAAATATTTAACAGTTTTTACATAAGTTTGATGTTAGCAAAATAAAAGTATTTAACAAATAAATAGTGAAGTCTATATTTGAATTGGTATTTTGCCCTGAATCAGTTTCTGTCAGTCTTTGTTTTATTAAATCTATCTGACTAACAGTAGACATCTCTTTCTTTCTTTTTCTGTTTCTTTAGATTCATGTGTGAACGACTTTTGTCAAAATATCAGCTGTGCCTTGAACCTGAGTGCTGATCCTGAGGTCTGGTTCAACAGATTGACTTTTGAAGATGTTTTTATAAAAAGGTACGCTCACTTCATGCAAAATACCACACAGGACCAACTAATCTGACCCAATTATTTTGTTAATTTAAAGTATTTTTAAGAAAGCTGAAATCAGTTTTACATTGTTTAAATGGCTTTTCTTTAAAAGAAACTAAAGATTTATGTTTAAATGGGACCAATTATGGTTCCTTGAACAATATAGGCTACATCTGTGGGCGAAACAAAATATCTTCATTAGATTTAATTCACAAAATAATTTTTTAGATAATGATATTTCACTTGGTCAGTTCTAAACTCCCTTCAGAATAACCTGTTAATGTAAAGAAGCTACTAGTACAAGCAGATGCACAACGGTACAACAGTTGTAGATGGGCTGCGCACAATGCCCCCGACTAAAGTCAGGTGCTTTGCTGTCGATGAGGCCATCACACGTCTGTCACCACTTCCCGAGGTCGGCGTAGTGGAGGGGCAAAGACGAACAGAGGGGCTGCAGCCTGCTGACACAGGAATCTTCAGGCTGCAGGGTCTCAAAGGTGCCTCCTCTGTCGTCAATCACGGCCGCGCTCTATTGTTCAGTTTAGTTTGTACTAAATGAACAATCATGTTCATACTGAACAGCAACACTAAACACATAAAACATCACATCACCATCATCTGCAGATTTGTGAGGAACAGAAGTTTCCTTCAGTTTAAAGTCCTGAATCCTGCTGTGGGCTAGTACTAGTTCCCAAATAACTCCATCGTGAAATTATTTGCACAAACTGCAACTTTCTTTGGCAATATCTCATGGACATTGTCATAAAAATATAAATAAATGAATCCATGCATATCTGTTCTCTGTGACCGATGTAAAACAGCAGATTTAACGTGGTCTTCCTGTAATAAAGTGGACGGAGTCTTCGCTTGGGTTCCCAGGTGAATGGCTGGGCTCGTCTTACACCTAATTTACACTAGATGCGGTTCCACTCCGCACCGCTGCGGTCCGACCTCCGCAGCAAATACACAACCATTATAATCAACGAGAGTGTTTACACTGGTCGCACGGCGGCGGGGAGCCGACGGCGATCCACCAAAATTAGATTCAATCCTATTTTTGCCGGAGCTGCACCGTTGCTAGGTTACCTGGATTGTGACGCAACAATCCGCAGGTTTTTGAAACAGCTCATTTGCTGACACTAACAAAACATTTACATATTGTCAAAAAAGAGCTGGGAGTATTTTTTAATGCTTGAACTGTTTCTGGAAGCAGTACAGACACATAAAAACGTAAAAAAAAGTACATTTTGCACAGTTGGTTCCCTTTAATCAGGAGAAAGCATTAGTTTAAGGCAGTGTTATTAACTGTCACAAGTGTTCTCAGGCTAAATGTTTAGTCTGCTGCTATTTTTTAATCAACGTCAGAATAAAAACTGAAAAATCTTTTGCCCAAATTAGTATTTTTATAATTTGCTGGAAATGTTACAGCAGGAAGGTCACAGGTTCACGGCCCGGCTGCAGGCTGTCTGTGTGGGGTTTGCATCTTCCTGCGTGCGTGGGTTTTCTGCAACTCCTCTGTTTATTTCATGCATGTCAGGTTAGCCGACCTCTCTACTGTCCCAGGGTCAGGACTTGAGGGAGTCTCCCGGGTGTTTTCAGTTTCCTTGCGTGTTTTTTTGGTGAGATTGCATCTGAAAGATTCACGTGTTTTCTCAGAACTTTAAGCCCCCGACTCGTGTCCCAACAGTCGCAGCTCAGTGAGATCTCATGTGAGCTGTCTCATTTGTCTCTGCGTGAGACCTGTCCAGGCTGTCTGCAGGAGACAGGCAGCAGCTCTCTGTGACCCTGAATGGAAAAGAGAGCAGAGAAAATGTATGGATGCTGCCAAACAAGTGAAACCGTTTTTCACTCAAACTGTTTGCAGATGATATGTAGTTTTATTTGATTGATGCTGGGTTCATGTTTCTGTTCAGTGACCCCTTCAGTCCCCCTCAACAAGTCCAAATATGCCCTCTGACCAAACATTATGTTGCCCTCCTGGGGTTCAACTGTTCTTTGATTGATCTCATGTTCAAAGCTTCTTATGTTGGGAAAACCACTGATGTTTTGTTGTTTTGATTTAGCCCTGTCTCGTGTCCTCTGGTGGCAGTAGGGGACAGTTACCACACTGACTGTAAAGTGAAGGAAGACACACAACAGTTCTCAGCTTTGGACATGTATGAAATTAAACTTTGCAATGAAACCAGCTGCCAAGAAGAAACCCAGTTTCAAATTTTTAATAGTAAGTTAGAATTTCTTGTATCTTGTTCTGACTGCATCATTTCTTCATTTTTTATCTTTATTCAGGAGACAAAATGTTCAAATAAATTATATATATATATATTGTGTGTAATAAATGTATGTAATTTGTGATTTTTTTTTTCATTAGCAATTAAGTTGACACCGCCACCTGAAATTGAGCTCCAACAAACATCAGAAACTGTCAAAATTGCTTGCAAAAGTGAAAAATATCAGGACCATATGTATATAAGTGATTCCCTCGTCTTTGAGCTTTCTCTTCAGGATTCCAGCAGCGGTGACGTCAGGGTAAGATCTGCTCTGTGAACACAGTCAGCTAATGTTCATGCTTATGTTCCAACGTTAACTCTTGATGTCTTTCCCAGATTTTTCAGCTTAATTCATTAAATAGTTGCTTATCAATGGACAGAAGACTGCAGCTCAAACCAAACACTGAGTACTATATTAAAGCAAGATTTAAGCCTGATGAGATAAAAAAAAATTACAAAGCAACGTGGAGTGAATGGAGCGAGTCAATAAATTGGACAAACGAGGCAGAAGAAGGTAAAATAACTTTTTTCATTCTTATATTAAGTGTTTTCTTCTTAAAGTCAAACAAAGACATCAGGACAAAAGTAAAAACTGTCTCTGTCAGATAAAGTCTTGTCGATTATAAATAGTAATGAAATATTTCCCTGCTGCTTTCACAGAACACTGCAGATAATTTAGGGACGTCAGCCAACTCATAACTGTCCTCTTGTGTGTGTCTGACTCACTGACGCTCTCTGATTTATTTCAGACACCTCAGAACCAGAAAACATTTCCATCATTCTGCTGAAATATCTGAGCCCTGTGTTTGTGCTCATTATTGCTTTTCTGGTTGTCTTCTACACTCCTGCTGCACGGTAAACCATCAGTCCTTTACACCGATTACACCTTTGATGGAAATGTGCTTTTTGTTTTTCTGATTAAATGTTATTTTATGTGACAGAATGAAGATAAAATCTCTGTCCCACACTCCAACACCAGCCACCTTCTTTCAGCCTCTGTTTCAGAAGCATGAAGGGAATCTTCAGGTGAGATTTATTTACTTTGTACAATTTTTCATTCTTTTAATTTGAAGTAATATTACAGCTTTTCTGCATTTAGTCTGGGTTTGAATGAAAATAACACATAATTAGGACATGATAAAAACTCCAAGTTGGACTTGTATATATATATATATATATACTGTATATATATATATATATATATATTATTGCAAACATAGAGCATAAAGTGAGAAAGGAAATGTGATTAGAAGTGCCACAGTTGTGTCTTGTTGATGTGATTGTGTAAGAAAAAATGCCTCTTTTTATTTTTTTTTTATATTTGTTTTGCACTGCCCCAGACACCCCATCATGAGCGCAGCCCCAGGTCAGAAGTATTAATGGTCATATGGGCCAAATATTGGCGTGTAACTACACCAGAGGTCTATAAAGTACTTTTAAAAAAACTAGGTAAAAATACCTCAACAGAAAATGACTTGGTAAAAATAAATTTAATTAATGAAAAAAATACTTAACCAAAAGTTATAAAACTGTTCACAAAAATCAGGAAAGTAAAAGTCAAAGTACTTTACACTCTAAGTACTGTAACAAAGTAAATGTACTTAGTTACTCTAAACTACACTGGTGTTATTTCGCTTCAACTGCTGCTCAGCAGCAGCTGGCCAAGGCTGTGAGAAAATACAGCCTGTAGCAGCAGAACTGAAGGGATAACCAAAACCAGACCTGACCTAGTCCTAAAAGAAGACAGGATGTTGCTTCACATACAGAAACAGGAAGAAACTGATGGCAGGAAGCTCCGCCTCCTATTTTAGAAACTCTAGGAATCCCAAGTAAACCTGCAGACTGAGATCATGGAGCTCTGTTAAAAACATGCAGAGCAATAATGACATCATCCAGAGTTCTGTTTAATTAAAATCACTTCTTTACACAATAAGTAATCCTTCCTGCGTATCTTGTGTTGGATTTTCAGGACTGGCTTTCACCTCAAGGTAAATTTGCCGTGACGTACAACATGGAGAATGACTTGATAGCAGACGTTGTGACTGTTGTGCCAAAGCCCATCACTAAAAGTCCAGAAGAGACCGAAGCCTTCCTCAGCATCGCTGTGCCTCAGCTGATATTCCCTCCGGGTCAAACGTCCTACGTTGGGGTTCCTGTGATGCACGAGGTCCCACTTCCTGTCACGGCGGTCTGCCCAGGAGACACTCCTTACACCCAGCTCCCCTGCTCCGTCTGGGGTTTTGGCATTTCAGGCATAGAAGTGGTCATCCCTTCAGCACCGGTCTCTGACTTCTTGGAGATGAGCCATACTGACTCTGGCTGCAGCTGCGAGGACCTGACCCAGAGCCCGGAGTGCAGCTTACCCAACAGTCCTGTCAAGGAGACGTCGCCGCCGCAGTTCTGCAACGATTACTGCATCCTGAACAAAACAGCCGAAGGGGTTGTTCCTGTTTTACTCTCCAAAGAAAACAACGAAAACGTTCAATTAGATCTTCTGAAGGCAGAAGGATGAAAACCAGCAGAAACTGTGCTCTGATGATGAGTGAATATATCTTCTACCTTTGGGGTTCTTCATACTTGAAAATACGCAGTTTGGCAACTGAAAGGGTGCTTTGTACCAGCATGGTCTCTGGTTTGAAGCTTTGTTTGAGATGAAGGCTTGTTTCTCTGTGTCTGTTGGACCTGTGGTGAGCTGGTGACCTGACACGCTCTCACTGATGGCTGGCATTGATGCGTGGCTGAAGATCGCTTCTACTTGTATTCTTTCTATTTTCATGCTTTGCCTTTGGATATGACTGAGCACACAGCATTTAGCTCAGGTTTTAGTGAAGAAAGGCATCGCTAAACAAAAAAAAACTATTTCAGATGCAGTTGTTGCTAACTCGAGGTACTGTATTTTCAAAGAAATGTATCTGTCATTTTTTTTTATTGTTTTAAGAATTTTCTGAAATATTAAATGTTTTCTATGAAGGAAGCAATAAAAGATATTTAAATCTTGTCAGGTTTGGTGGAACGTTGCAATGACAAAATAAAAAATTAAAAACTATAATTAAAGTTGACTTAAATGCAAATATAAAAAAAATTCAAAACATGGAGGAGAACCAGATGGTATGCAAACAAAATGACTGAAAATAAAATAATGAGAACATGAAACAGGTGTTAATGATCTGAGAAATGGCTGGTGACACTGGGAGACAATGGAAATAAAGAATGAATCTCAAACAATAAAATCACAAAAATATAAGTCAAAACCCAGCTTTAGACTGCATGTCGTGTTCTGTTCAAATTAAAGCTGAATTTTGCTTCTCACCCTGAAATAATACAAGTTATTTTGTTTTAACCCAGATGCAGACAAACAATCAGGCAGGTTTAGGATTCCAAGAATTGTTTATCACAATCTGGCGGAGAAAAAGCTAAAAAAATAAATCAAGATTATTGTGAGAAACAATAAGAACAGATTAAACAAATAAATCAGAAAACCCACACCTGCACAGGAAGAACATACTTCACTCAGAAAGACCCTGATTTGAAAACCAAAACCCAACAGAAACGTTTTAACAAAATGACACAGTTCCATCAACAAGAAGGTCCAAATTATTGCTTTTTTTCTTGAGAAAAAATAAATCCCCTGCTAACATTTCAATTTAAAACTACAAAATAAAAATATGGATAAAAGTCATTTAGACAGACTGCAGCTGTGAGAACTACCCAGTTTGAGACGTTTAAGACTCGTTAGGGTGAAACTCTTTTATGTGTTTTTATCATTATTTCTGTCGTCACAGAGAAACGTTGCTCACTGAGAGACGTTCAGCAGCTTTAGAGCAGAGGACGGCTCTGCTCCACCTCAAAGTGACTTTGATTAATCAGGAAAGTCTCTTGGCTGTCACCGACTGTGATTTCAGCGCTGACCTGGTTCCGTTCTTTGACAGCACAGAGGACCACAGGGGGAAAGTGAAAGTAAGAGGAAGTGGCTGCATGTGAAGACGAGCAGGATGTTGTGCCACAAGGTAAACGTTCACGTTAGCTTACAGAGGAAATAACCTCGTCAACAGCTGTGAGAACCAGTAGAAAGCTACTTAGATTTTGTGGTTGGTTTATTATAGTCTCGATTTGTCAAAATCAACGGTGGGTGTCAAATCCAACGACTCATTTTTCTGCTCTTTAATATCTCTGTTCATCAGGTGTTGGTGCAGAGACGCCCACACCACAAGTTTCCCCACAGCGCTGTGACACATTGGAGGCTTTTCCCCACCGACCTGCCCTGAGTGCCGCTTGTTTACAGGAGGCTGAAGGATGAATGGATGCTTTGCTCTTTCTGAGAACAGAACCCTGTGGTTGGTTCAACTGGTAAATGTTCACAATCATAATTACCTATGAATAACCTGGGGGGGATGGGAACCAGGTGGGTGACACTGTGTTTCAGCAGAACCTCTTGGTCATATGGTGCTGCTTGGATCATTGCATGAGAGTTAAAAATAAAGTGACTACCTGCTGCGTCAGACCAAAGCAAGCAAAAATGAAAAAGACAAATCTGACTTTTCTTTCATTGTTATTGTTAAGAACAGACAAAAGAGCCTCGCACTGATGGCTATCATATTCTAACACATAGCTTCAAATGTCAGGCGTTGTGATTTTATCGACTCAAGTTTTAGAGTTTCCATTCTTGCATGACAATGGCTAAGTTTAAACAAAGACAGTCAGATATTTCTGCCTTATCTGTCTGAAACACCCTCTTGTATTCCCCCGTTCGTCTCCTCTGGGCCTCCTGAACTCCCCCCTCTTCCTCCCGTCCTCTTCATCAAAACAAATGCAAATGACTAAAAACAGACATTGATAAGTCATCAGGTAAAGTTTTACTCAACAGGGTTATGTAATTTTTATTTATTTAATAATAATATTAAACAACAACAATAATGTTAATAATAAAAATAATATTGTATTTTGTTTTATTTATAGGCCTCTTTTACAACTCCTTGACAAAGGTCAATTATAAAATCATAATAGAAGAGCAAACACAATAAAATCAACAAAATCATTCAACAGAATAAAGTGCAAAATAATGGGTAACACCAATAAATACTGACAGTCTTGAAATCATGAGATTTGTTGATCCCAAATAAATCTTAGAGGAGACATAAGCTGCTTTTAAATCCTTATTTTTCAAATTTAAAACCTTGATTTGGGGTCTAAATAAAGTTGAACTGAATTCCTCCTTATTGTAACTCCACAAGCCCCGCCTCTTTTCTTAGGCGTGTCTTAGATCAACTTGTTTTGAGGCTGTCTCTTTAAATCCAAATGGCGCATCACGCCCCGCCTCCCTCCAGCTTCTAGACCGGTTCATTCTAGCTTGACAGAGGGGTTCATGACTGTTTAGCTGCGTAGAACCGTTCTTCAAATTAAGGGAAGACTTGTCCGTCCAGCCTTACATGTTGGAGCCAGAGTCTGACCCTGAACCAGAGTCTGACCCAGAACCAGAGGAGAATGAAGACCACCAAATTGTAGTTGGTAAGTCCAGACCCTATTTAGAAGTTCAAATATTTTGACATAATAGTTCAGAAAACGTTATAGAAAATAGAGAAACTGAACGGGTTGAACAATATGACAGAATATAAAAGTATCTTTGCAGAAATCTTCCAAGTACACAACAAAATACTAAAATTGAAAAATGCTAAAACAGTGGATTTTGCAGGATAAGTCTCCTTTAAAACCACTAATGGTTAAGACTTGTAAAGGTTTGTGTCAGAAATACTTAATTTTTTCCAAAGCTGCGTACAAGACACAGCTTTAAAATATTTCTGATGCCTTTAGGTTCATAAAAAACGTCTTAATATCAATATTAAAAGTGTGTCCAGAAATACAGAAAAACATAAACATAATGTCAGTGGCAAAAGTATTCACCCTCCCTGTATCCTGTCTGTTTTGTTGCCTCAAAACTCTAAGTTTAAATGGATTATTTGATTATTGGCACAAACCTCTGAGAAAACCATCCCCACAGTGAAGCACGGTGGTGGCAGCTTCATGCTGCGGGACAGTTTTCATCAGCAGGGACCAGGGAACTGGCCAGAGTTTAAAGAAGTGGAGCAAAATACAAAGAAATTCTGGAATGAACCAGCCTCTGGTTTAATTTAAAGATATTTGGACACAAGCAGCAACCGTTGTGTCTTTTTCAAGTGATACGTTGTGTTTATTAGTAGTGTTAATTAAAAGAACCGTTCTAAATTCCTTTCAGATTTTAGTCTAAAGAAAATCTAAGTCTCTCTGTGCTGGTGTTCCAGAGCATCAACATGATCATTGCATATATGATAAGGAGATTATTTTATGACTCACACAGATTTTTCTTAGTTCAGACAACATCTAATCAGGTTGTGTCAAACCTTCATCACACTCCAGAGTACAAAACGTTTTCTTTATCTGACAAACAAAATTCTCTCACTTTGGGCTCTTTGAGACTCAAATCTGAATGTGTGCTGGTTTTGGTTTTGCTGAGCACGTTTGTAAGAAATTTGTTGATGTGTGAACCCACAAAGACACATTTTGCTTCTTGTTATTAGTTCAAAGTTTTGACTGATGACAACTGAAACTGTAATTTGTAAATAAAGTTATATTTTTTAAGAGTTATAAAAGTTTTGAAAGTCAAAAGTCACAGCACCTGTGGCAGGTTAGGGCAGCGTAAACATAAGAACACATGAACATTTGATTTGTGAATGGTTACAGCACAAAGGATGCAGAGGTTGTTATAAATAAAACAAGAGAGTAAATGCTGATTCAGCATTAAAACTGACTGACTTCAGCTGAAGCAGATTGGACACAAAATGACTAACATCCGGGCCTAAAATTCCATAAAATGCCTTAAAAAGCATAGAGATTAAATGAAGTACTGCTCTTGAACACTTTGGAGTGAATTCACAAGCTTGTTTGGACCACCAGGATCTTTTTTTTTTTTTAAGCCACCAGGATCCTATCCCTGCACCCCCCATTGGACATGTCCAAATATGTCCAAATTAGACACTTTTTCCAAACTGTGACTGGGAACTTCTATGAAACATTAAAAAAACACAAATTACATTATATTTATTCACATCATGATTAAAATACAAAAAATATATATTAATATTCAGCTAAATTAAATGTATATCAGCTGGAGGACATTCAGCAAATCTCCACCAACAAACAGTTAAAACACAACAAAAACTAAATATATCCTTACTTTTTCCACAGCATTACAATCAACACAGCTTTTAAAACCACCAGCAGCAAAAAAAAAATGTTTTCACTTACTTTTGATGCATATTTGTCCTCAATTTCTGACCAAAAAAAATAAATTCAAAATAGCGACCGGAAGTGGTATATCCATCCTTTCATTACTTTTCCTGGCCACAAAAATCTCTCTTCCTTGTCTTAAAGCACACAAAACACTTCATAACAAATATATTTCCTCTTTAACAGCCTGTTTAGTTAGCTAACTGTCAAAAATACTTTAAAATCCATGATTTCTATGTCCGTTGTTCTCACCACTAGGGGGAGAAAATAGATAACACATCACAAATCTTAATTTTCTGTTAGCTCTCTCCACACAAGGTCCCCCCCCCACCCCCCCCAAAAAAAAAAACTATGTACCAAATAAAAGGTAAGGCGATTGGCTCACAGCCATGGTGTCAGAATGAAGCTCAAAGCTGATTGGCCGATTCTACAGTCAATCTAACACTACAACCTGGGCAAGACATGAGGAGCTTTTTTTTCTTAATTGAAAAACTGTATAATATACTGTGAAATGAGAAGTTTTTGTAACAAAAGAAAAAAAAAAGACAAAAACAAATGAAATATAACAAAACAAAACAATAATGGCATCATATTTAATACAGCAAGCAATGACAATGTTTTTATATTAAGGCAATTTTCTTAATTGGAGGCATATTTAAGTGAATTAAAATATTCAACAAAGTAATTCAGGAAAACATTAAGCACTGGATATATAGCATGATCTTTTATTTGACATATTGTTTTTAGTCTGTTGGCATAAACATGTGACAGTATTTTATAATCACAACAAAAAAAATATTTTGGGGATTTTTTCTTAAATGGAGTTGAAGAAGAAAATAGTACCTATATTAGAATAGTTCGTTTTGTAAAAAGTTTTGTAAAAGTCAGTGATATAATCACTTAAAGCATTTTGATCTTCAACTAAATTATTCTCAATGTGCAACTTGTTTTTAGTTTTTTTTTAATAAAAAAAAATATGTTGAATTTTTTTCCCCATTTTCAATCCACTTGGTCCTTGAATGAATAAAGGCACATTCTGCTTTTTCAGTGTAAAGTTTATCTAGTTTGGATTAGAACTGGTTTAAATCGAGTGTTTTCATCATTGAGTGAAATTAAGCTTCACAAAGAGTTTATTTTAGAAATTATTTCAACCTGATGTTGTGTCCTTTAATTTTCCTTATTCAGTGGAGATTTTACTTGTGTTAAATTTTAACCATTCCCATTTAGTGGAAGAAAAGTCAGTTAGTTAGGTTTTAGTTAGTTTTTATTTCAGTGATAAGTGATTTTATTTTATTGCAGAAGTTTGCTCTTTAAAATGTCTAAAATTACTTTCTGATTTTGATGCTAATCCTTTAGAATAAACTGAGTTAAATTACATTTAAATTTATTAAATGTTTTAGTTGACTAAAGCTTAAATAATTTAAATATAATAAATACCCACTTTTCACCTGAGACTTGAAATAATGATTGTTCTGCACTGAAACAGAAAAATACCGTGCCTAGTTTTTTTTTCTCAGAACTGTGAGTGGTTTTGTGTGTTTGTGTTCTGTGAACTGTGAGTGTGGTGGAACTTTTCCACTGTGATAACTTCTGCCCCAACCTTTCCCTGATAACTAAAACCATGACAGACACACTAACTAAAACAACGTTATTTAGCTGTCATGAAGATATTTATCACCAGCTGATAAAAAGCAGCAGAGAAGCAGTATTTTCTCATTTGTGGTTGAAACAAAAATGATAATAAAAGCTTTAAATTTATTTCTGGACAATCTTGGAGTTCTGTGATTAAAATAAATTTAAAACATGGTATTAGCTGCTGGAGTTCAGCTCAGTTCAAATATATTAACTATAAAGAGAATAATTGAATGGTTATAACACAAGTGGAATAAAAATAGGACTAAAATAAATAAATGAAATGAGAATAAACACAGGGTCAGAATAAAATGTTATTTAACAAGTTATAACAGTTTGATGTTATTTAGAACATTTTAAAAAAGATAAATAATAAAGTTTTTGGTTATCACAGAATTCTACAGGATGGTTTCAGGTAGAAATGTGGCCGTGGAGGCTTTGCCCTGCTGTTGAACAAATATAAGCAAACAACCAAAACCAGCATTCATCATGCAGTTAAACTCGATTTTAGTTTCAGCAACATCCTCCTTTTGACCCCCTTTTTTTTACTCTGTCCTAAGTTCAAATGAGAGACAACAACTTCCCTTTAGCTCTTTCAGAAAACTTGTGATTTCCTGTGTGAACTGAAAAAAGGCACATGTTCGAGGCTGTGGAGTCAAAGCAGTGATTTCAAGACAAATTTATATTAAAAAAAGACAAAAATTTCTGCAATCATTGCTATTATTGACAGCTGTGGTTTCATTAATTAGTGAAGAGATGAACTCTTAAATATATTTGTTAAACAGTGTGCAAAAGTCTTAAATTAATGTATTTTGCTTTGAAAGGACAAAACTTTCTGTTCTACTTTCAGGATGGTCTTGATCAGGGGCGCAACTACATACTTTCTGAGGGGTATGCGAACATATCAATGGCGCCCCCCACCCCACCCCCACCCATTTCCCAGGTTTAATATGTCCACACAGAACCTTATTCATGTACATATAAAATACAGTAATTCTAGTATTCTCTAT
>JARVJO010000305.1:2630933-2644772 GCA_031762555.1 Cynodonichthys magdalenae
ACATCGCGTTGGCGCCCCCTCTAGTGCAGCGCCCCTATGCGTTGCATACAGTGCATACCCACTTTTTGCGCCACTGGTCTTGATCAGCAGACCTCTCAGCTTTCTGTAGGTATTTCCTGGGTTTTTTTTTGTTTGTTTGTTTCTTTGTTTAGTTTAGTTTTGTTTTTGGGGGGATTGTTTTGTTTTCCTTTGAACTTTGTTTTAGTCTAGTTCTCATATCTGATTATTATCATATGTGTCCTTAAGGAGAAAGTTGGACAAGTGTCTTAAAACAACTCTGTCCAGCAGATAAACTGAACACCTGGCACAGATGCATCCTTTACTGCTGATTTGCTGAAATGTTTTCAGTTGATAGCGCTTATAATCACTATATTGGCCCTACAATCTTTCAGACTGTGTTATGTTTAGTATTCTTCTTTAATTCAGTAGAACATATGAAAAAGAAAATGTTTTGTGTCGACTCGGCACAGAGTGGCTGATCCTTTGAGTTTAGGAGCAAAAAAAACCAAAATATTCCTCTCAAAATGTCTGTCAAGGGCAAGAACTGAAACTGCTTGAAAAGTAGCCAACTTTTATAATAAACAATATCAGTAATTAAAGTTTTGGAGTTCCATCTCTCCCCCTTGTGGCCATAGGTGGTAATGCTTCATGTTTCAAATTCAGTGGATACAATTGTATTTGTGTCTCCTCTGAGTCTGACTTAGGGTTTAATTTGCACAGAGTGTTTTCATTTTATTATTATCATTTAATTATTTATTTTTACACATACGCATATCCTCGAAGAAACGAACAAAAGAAATACCGCCCATGTTTTGACCTGTTTGGTGTAATTCTGGTTCCTGACCAGCAGGGGGCGCTGTGGTTTCTAGTTTTCCTCTACTGTTCAAACGAAGAAGTCAACAACGGTAAAAGCTGCTTACTTGTTTAGACGGGTTTATAAGGTAAATATTAAAGCCACTGCTAATGTTTGGTGTTTGATTTTGCATTATATCGTCCAAAAATCCAGAATTATCGTGTTTAACGTGACTTTTGAAGGATTGTGTGACCCCAGCTGCTGGCTTCAGCTCGGTTTAGCATCCTTAGCGCCTAGCGGGTGTAAATCAGGTCGCTTTTTAGGATGAATTTGATTGAAAACAAAGCTCTGTACCCGCATCTGCGCGACGAAGACGCGGTGGTGGTGGAAAACGCCGTCAAATTGGCCATAGACTCAGTTTTGAACGTTTTATACGGAGTCAACAGCGCCAAGGCTCGGGAGTACCAGCGGATGGTGGCCGACAGGGACAAAGAGATCCAACGGCTGGAGAGCAGGCTGACGGAGCTGGAGCACGAGCTGCAGGTGCTGCGCAGACATGGATGCACGTGCGGGCTGTTCCAGGGCAGATCCCGGATCTCCGGGAACCGACAGACAGGGGAGCAGGGCGGGTTCGAACCCGGATCTGTTGACTCAGGGATGACAGCAGAACCGCAGGAGGAGTGTGAGATGATGCTGTCCTGTGAGTAAATGTTTGTTTTTGTCGCAATTCTGCGTCAGAAAAATCTGTTTAAACAGAAGTTACTTACGTTATACTTCATTATAGAGATGTTTACCCATAATGCTCAGCGCCGTGTTTGAAGAAAGCTATGTTGGGACAAACACCATGATACCAGCTGCCATGCACGGTGGTGGAAGGTTTATGATCTGGTATGATCCTCTGTAAACCAAATGTGAGACCATCTGTCTGTCCAAACTGTGTCAGGATGCAACAGGACAACGGTTTCGAAAACAAATCACTTAAAGAAATAGTCATGTCAAGTTTATTTATTTAGCACATTTAAAAACAAAGTGATTTACATTGCAACAGCATTACTGACAAACAAAAGAACTGATGTGTTTTATTGGTCCAGTCAAAGTCTAGACCATTGACTGCATCTAGAAATACTGATTTTCAAACCAGACCTTTGATGTTGGAACTGGAATGGGACCAGCATCTCCACAAGATGGTCTTGATGCAAGTTTTAAGTCCCGCTCTCCATTTAAACAAATGAGACTTTGCCCTTATTAAAAAAAAAAATACACAGTAGGGATGGAATAGTTCACGTTTGATTATTTTAGTTGTTTTTTAAGCAAAATGAATTGTAGCCATTTTATAACATCTGTTTCTTTTCTTTTATATTTATATTTATTTTGGTAATTTACGTTACAAGAAAAGAAAATGAAACACTATTTTACAAAAACATATCAATAATTTACCAAAAAAGGAGTAGGCTGAAGCAAAGGCTTATACTTGCCTACCCTCAGCAGTTTTTCACTTGCTTAAAACTGTAACTTTTTGTCGTCTTGTAACGGAATATAACTTCAAAGTAAACTTTTAAAAATCATCACAAGTCATTGTGACCAAAAGTTAAAGACATAACTTCCTGTTTTACAAAAACAATGACATGATGCACATTTTAAGCAGTTGTTACATCACTAATACTCAAGAGTTCTGCTGAACATTCAGATTTGATCTCTTTTGTTTTGTTGTAATCTGGTGATTTGATGATTAAATAAATTTCATGTGAGGAGTAGCAGGCAGGATTTAAAGCTCCACATCTTTAGTCCGCAGACTCTGATCCAAAAATACAACAGGGTTCTCCTGTGAACAGGATCATGCTGGTTCCAGTTCTCAAGAGTGAGACAAGTCTGGGACACTTAATCTAACATTAAATTTATAGTAGACAGGTGAGGTAAGGGGAGAACCAGGTGGAGCTTAAAGTAAAGTCATCTCCTGACATCTGATCGTTTTATTGGTGTTTTTTTGTTTTGTTTTTTTCAACAGTGGGTGTTTTTGCGCGACCCCCGTCTCATGTCTCCTCCCAAAGCCACGAGTCGGTTCTTCCCTCCTCCCCCAGCCGCCTGGGCTTGGACCCGACTTGCACGTCCCGCTCCTCGGAGGCGTCCATCGTCACAGACGCAGCCAGACACCTGCCTCCATCTCCCAGCAGCCTCGTGGTCAAAGAAGAGCCGTGCGACATCGACACGGTCCTGATCCAGTGGGAGATGAGCGAGGAGAGGACCGCAGAACCTCCAGAGACATCAGGAAACCAGAGTCAGGACAAACCCAACCCCAGTGGAAAACGTAATGTTTTTTTTATCAATTAAATGCTGATTAAAAATGGTAACGCATATAAAAATGTAAAAATTTCTCTCCAAATATTAATTTTGTCTTTATTCCTGCAGAAAACCCAGAGTACAGCGAGGGAAAGCTGCTCATGGAGAAACATCTGTCAGACCCAGGTGGATTTCAAGTCTCTGCAAGAGAACTGAAGTCAGTTCCTTATAACCAGAAATACATTCAGTAATTTATCCATTTTTAAATTCGTTTGCATGAGTTTTCTGTTTAACTGTAAAACCTGTGACCCTCTCTGTCACCCGTCTCCACACACAGGACCATCAGGAAGAAGAACGTCCCCACGTCCCAGCTGCCGGAGGAGGCTCAGAGACTGAAGAGGGCAGCTTGGAGAGCAGCTTCCAGGCGCTATTACGCTCGAAAGATCGCCCGCCAGCGAGTGAACCCCCCGCGCTCCGGCCCCATCCTCCCCATCATGAACTCCCAGCAGAGCTGCTTCCTGGACAAACGAAGGAAGACGCTGATTCCCGACTTACCCGAGTCCCAGATGCTGCAGAGGGACACGTGGAGGAGGTACTACGAGCGCAAAGCTGCCTTCCAGCAGAGTGAGAACGTGCCGTACGGACATCTGCTGGACAACATGAACCCGTCTGGGGCCAGCGAGGGGCCGAGCAGAGAAGGGCCCCTCACTAACAGTGGTGGAATAATGTGCAGCTGATGAACTGCACTTTTCATTTTTCAATTAATTTAAGGCTTTATTCTTTTGGAGCTGGAGTGGCAGCGTGTTCTTTGTGTTTGTTTCTTATTCTTTTTTCCTACAAATTGAAATAAAGTCCAAGGTTAACAGGCAGTGCAGCATGGACATGTTTCTGTACCCAGCAGGTGGAAAAACCAGAAGAACCTGTAGCAGCTGCTGTTTGATGTCAAACTGTGCACCTGTGGCTCTGATTCCTGAAAAAACACAAATTGGTGACTTCAAAAGATCTTAGAAACTACTGCAAAAAAGACAAAATACCTCGATTGATAGGTTTTTAATAAAACCTGAAAATGACAAAGATAGCAGGTTGTAATCTGGTTGTCCTTGCACAAATATATATTTATTTTTCAGGAATAAAGTTAAAAATATGAAAGCATGAATCCAGTCCGGTTATTGAAGTTGGGACATTTAAAATATATTTTAAGGTTTATAAAAGGTCTAATCTGCAACATGTGCTCTTATTGAGTGTTCATTTGTTCCTCAGCTGTTTGATTCACCCTGTTGGAGAACGTTGAACCCAGAACTTGTCAGTGATGTCATCAGTTGAGTCAGACCTGGTGCTTTGAACTGAAACGATTCTGACTGCGACACATTTTTAGATCTCATGACTCGGATTTTGCAGTTTCTTTACGACAGACTGAGGCAACAGAACTCTGCTCTTCCAATAAAAGTTCTCTGCAGCGCCCCTGGAGTCCAGCGCCTGCTACTACAATCATATTTATCCTGTTTTAGTGTTTGATTATGGAAATTATCTGCTGAATTTATACTGAAATAAATCTTTTATGTCTTGTATCTATTTTTTTGCACATTATAAATAAAAACGGGATTGAAATGCAAACATTTTTTGTTGGTTTCTGACAGTTTAGAAAAGGCTTTGTAAAAATTCAAACGAACTGAATGCATAAGAAAGACAGGATTTTCGATTAATACTTTTATTTAAATATAATTCACAATACAAGGTTAAATATAAAATTTTATTGAATGCGTAAAGGACAAATGATTATTGGTGCAGAAAAAAGTCAAACTATTGTTCTTTTTGTTAAAGAGTTATGGCCCACTTTAAATATAAAATAAAGAAATAGTTCTGCTTATGGAGTGTAATAAAGATGTGTTTCAGTCCTGCCTCCCTGTCAGCAGCTTGTCTCCATCCAACCTTCATTCTGACCAGCAGCTGCAGTCAGACTGAAACACGAGCCGACCCTCAGCTGCTGGGGGCGCGCACAATCAGAACAGTCGCGCGAGGCTCAGCTGCCTCTAAATAAAGGCTCCACGTGCGCCTGTTCGCACCATCAGGAAGAAACGAGCCTCCTATGCGCTGCTGCAGATAGAAGGGAGGCTTTGTCATCAAGAACTGAGCTCTTTTTCTTCCAGATGTCACAGAACAGCGGCTCTCTTGTTCCTGCTGCACCCCGAGCTTCTGTTCCAGAGGGGGGGCTGAGGGGTCTGTGACCCGCTGCAGGATCAGGTCTGGACCCGCAGGGAGGAATATGTTGCTGGAATAATGGAGCGGAGCATCAGGAGGCTCTAGGCTGCAGGGCTGCTCCGCTCCGCTGCAGCATCATTTGCATCAGCTTGGGGAAACGGCTTCAACCGTCGGCTCCGGAGTTCCACCTGAGGGCTGTTCGGTTCTGGTTCAGTCCAACCCCTGAGGGTTCAGGGACTGATGTCAGTGGGTGTCACAGAACTGAGTTTATTTTTGTCTACCAGGCTGGCCCGAGGAGCAGACTGAGTCCTGTCAGATCCCTGTGGCGCACTGAAACTGCGCGTTTAGCTGAAGGCTTTTATCCTCTTGTTGCTGCTCAGAAAGGCTGTCATTTTATTTTATTTCTTTATAATACAGTACTTCTGACATAAATATATTAATTTTATTTAAAAAATAATTTAAATGACTAAAACAACAAATTAAATATCCTGCTGAGCCACTGGGCCGTTTGGAAAATTCTATTCCTTTTACCTCTGCTGTGGACCAAATCTTTGACATTAACTGAGTTTAGTGTTTTTCAGTACAAGTGGTAAGTTTTCAACAAATTCAACAATATTACATTCTAATTTGTATACAGTTCCACCTGTTTCCTTCCTGGAGTCTTTGGAGAGCTCTCCGTGCCTTTGGATACACCTGTGCACTTTTGGAGAGGTCTGCGTTATTCGTTGTGTTCCTATTGGCATCGTTGGAATTTTCTCTGATGGAAATATTTTTTTGCGCATTTTCCTGTTTTTCCCTACAAGAAAAGAGCCTGTTTTGTCCAAAACATCTCGTCAGTTTGGTGTTTGTAGGCTGCCAGAGAGACTCCGGGGGTTGGAAACGCACGGAACGCAGCAGAAAGTCTCCGAGAGTTCAGCTGCGCTCCGGCTCACAGACACTCCTCTGAACAACTGGCAGACTGCTGGATGGAGCACAAGAACTGGAACTTTTAGGGGGTAGGACAGAGTGTTAGAGAGGAGGGGGTCTTGACATTTAAATCATTTAAAATATATTTTTTTCAATATAATATTGGCGCTCATGTTTAGGTAGGTCCCAAATAGATTTTTTTAGGTTCTGGGGACCTTTTGGGTCTTTCAAATAATATTTAGTCCAATTTGATCACCCCTACATATTCAACATACATGGAAGTGTCCTTTTTGCAGGGATTTCTGGGAAGAAGAAGGAGGGTGTCGGGCCTGGAACTTCAGATAGTGAGCTATAGGCAGAGCCACTGTGAAAAGGTAAGAAATCCTCTGTTGTGTTGGAGCCAATGGGACATAATGTTGGCTGGGAGGCAAAGATAGACTCTATAATCAACATTTAGAGAGGAAAAATGAAGTTTTCAGGTGTATTTGGTTGTATTTGTGGTGGTTATTGGTGGGGAGGGCCAGAGGCTGTGTTGTGCACTAACAAGGAAATAATGGAGAGGCGGATAGGGGGAGCCATAGCTGAGCAGGAAGTAGGCTTCCTGGGCTGAGCTGAGCTGAGAGCAGGGCAGAGGGGATGTGCTGCTGATTATACTCATACTCCGGATCAGCTTTGACTTTAAACTCATTAAATCAGATATTGTTGGAGAATATGAGCCTCTGGGTGGAACTTCTTTAGAGAAGGTAGAGGTTCAACAAGCAGACAGGAGAAGCTCTGCAGAGAAGAAAACACACAAAAAACATGAAAAAAAAACCTCAAATCAGGCATTAAGATAAGATCTGGAAGCTTTGGTGACACTTTAATTAAAATCATGTGTTCATTTAGAGTTAGCCTAGCATTGCTGTGATTATTGAAAACATTCAAGATGGCCTCTGTTGTGCTTGGATCACCTGGTACTTCCTGGTCAGACGCAGCTGCCTGCTGTCACCAACACGCGCTTTAATGAGTTTTAACAACGTTCACACAGGTTTTAAAACATTCTGCATAAATATCCAAAACTACTGAGCTACATGTTGCTGCTGTCTGCCTCCTGTGTGTGTTTGCTCACCTGTTTGTGCAGCAGAGCTGTGATTGGTTCATTTATTTAAAGATTTTTACTCCGGGGCTTTAATTGATCCAATTAACACCCCTAATTAACATGTTTTAGGAATGTTTATCCCATTATGCTTTTAAATCTACTAATATTTGTTTTCTTAAATGATACAAAACAAGCATTAAATAATTAGTTTTGCATGTTTTAAATATTTTAAATACATTTAAGGAGAAATAAATGTGCACAAAGGGTTACATTACATTTCCAGATATAAACAATAGTTATTAGTGGGCTGTTAATTTGTATAAAATTGCCTTATTTGAGATGAATAAACTTCTAATGATCTTATATATGAAAATAAGATGTTTGGTTTCAGTGAGGCTTGTTTTGGGTGTTTAACCCTTTCATTACCTCCTCTGTAGCTGAAGGCTGCTGGGTTATGTTGAGAAATGAAGCCTCTCCTCCAGCTGATCAGCCTCTGCAAAAATATAATAAAACACATTAAAGAGGAAAAAATGCAGATAAAATCTAATGATTTCAATGAGCAATAATCAAGCAACGTTTACTTTTTTTAATAATTAATTTGGGAGGAGAAACCCTCCTAAACCCCACAATTTTAAAAGCTTATTGTCAAAATCGCACAAATATTAGATTTAAGAAGCAGATTTTTTTATGTTTTTATACAAATTTCTGAAAGCTACTTTAATGAGAACTCAAAAAAGTCAAATATTTCCTCAAATGTTTGCATTTTCAATTAATTTAAATCCAAAGATTGAAAGTTTTCCTGAAGCTAAAGGGTTAAGTTGAGTCAGTCCACAGCAGTGGTGCTGAAAGCTGAGGGTTTCAGTTACCGCCCCCCTCTGGTGGAGACGAGGATTTGGTAAGAGAGAGTTCCTGTTCCACTCAGACCTGTGGTCCTGAGCTGTTCGGGTCCTGCAGGATTTACAGTTTTAACTTTAAAACCTTTAACTTTTAAAAGGATCTGAAGCTGCAGCTCCACACTAAACAAGTTTTTCAGCTCAGCCCGTCGTGCTGGATTTGCTTTCACTCTGTGAAAAGACTCCAGTTTCCTGGTCCCGCCCACCAGCCTGTCTCTGAAAGCATCGCCCGCCTGTCACTCAGCTGCTGCTGCAGCACAGGAGCTATCGGCCCGCTCCATAGGAACACACAGGAATCAGCCTGGTGCTGAAAACGCTCCCTGCTCAGAGCTGCTGTGTCATTCAGGAACATGGAGGCTGTTAACTCCTTCACTGCTGACTGCAGCACCAAATCTGCTCACTTCCTGCTTCTGAGAGTTCAAACGTTCCACAGACAGATGAAAATCTGTTGATCAACTTCCTCAGAACCAGAATCCAGTTTTAGTTTGGAGTTTTAGTGTGAAATTTAAGATATTTCGCTGTGAATCTAAATAACTTGTTCTGCAGATTGCAGCAGCTGTTTTTTACACGTCACTGCTTTGTGTTAAAAAATGATCTAAACTGCCATGAGATATGAATTATCTGAAGATCAGAATGAACTCATCAGTAAGAGCTGATGCTGCTGTAAAAACACACATTTCTCTGATCAGGACTGGTTCTTACAGGTTATATCTGATCTGTTTGTATTTGCTGTTTTTTAAGATGATTTCCTGATGATTTGGAAGTAAAGTGACTGGATAAAGTAAAAACTTTCAGCTTCAACAACAAGACAACAATAGAGCTGAAACACTGAACTGTAGAGCTCCCTCCTGTGGCTAAAATAAGTATTGCACCAACACGGTTTGCTCTATTCTCAACAAAAACAAAAGAAAACATACTTTTCAGGAGGATCCTCCCCTGTCAGCTTGTTAACAGAAAAATAGGAACATGATAAGGTTGGGCAAAATCGTTTCACATGCAATTAATAGTCAGAAAAACTTTAATCGATTATTTTTTGGCACTTGACAACTAATACGATTAATGCCATCAGGTAGACTGACAGGAGATTTTCCCGACCAGTCCGCTCGAGGCTCCTCTCTGCTTTAAATATGACGAACATTTTTCTAAAAAGTTCTGTAATTTATTTATCATAACTCTGGTTTTACTTGGTCTATCAACACAATTTAAAAACTGATGTGGGCAGAGGTTGACAACAAAGTAACAGCCATGAATCTAGTTCTCCAAACAGTGAACATAAAATAAATGATTTAAAAAGAAACCCTTTCGGCACTTCCTGGTACTTAATTTCAGTTTCTTATACAGCACCAAGTCACAACAACAGTTGTCTCAGGGCACTGTACACAAAAACATCAAAGGAAGCAGCAGATTGTGTTTAATCTTCACATCCTGAGCAGCACATTGGTGACAGTGGAGAGGAAAAACTCCCTTTTAACAGGAAGAAACCTCCAGCAGAACCAGAACCTGACATGTAAAGTGCTTTCTGTGGCAGGATCAGTGGATCAGAAGAAAACCAGTCCAATAATGAGAAGTGTTTTCTTGTGAATAAATCCTCTGAATTAATTTTTTTTTAATTTTCTTCTTCTCTCCTGTGTAGGTTATCATCACCATGATGGATGAGGACATCAACGAGGACCGCGCTAAGCTGAAGCAGGGCGTGGTCAAGGTGCTGCAGTGCGTGGCCACCATCTCCTCTGCAGCAGCCGTGGTGAACCCCATCTTCGGCGTGGCGGGCTCCCTGATCCGGGTGGTCCTGCACCACATCGACGACGAAGACATCCGCACCCTGAAGCGCGAGTTCAGCTCGGTGAACCGGGGCCTGGACGAGCTGTCGCTGCAGAACCGCATGGCGCTGATGCAGATTGAGAAGGAGACGGTGGACGGGCAGTACTGCCACGTGGAGGAGAACCTGAAGCACCAGTTCAAGAAGTTCATGGAGATGGTGGAGGCGCGGCCGGAGCACCGCGAGCGCAAGAAGGACGACTTCGAGGAGAGCTACTCCAATGACTTGGGCGACCAGAACCTGCACACGCTGTACGACGGCGTGGTGGGCAAACGGAAGCTCTTCAGCAGACCCATCCTGGAGGTCTACCTGAAGTACTCGCAGGGGGACCGGCACGTCATGGAGCGCCTCTGCACGCGCCTCACCTACCTGTTCTGCATCGGCCTCATCGGCCTCATGGGCTACGCCGCCGTCATCGGAGACGACGAGGAGAGTCTGAGCGAGGAGTGGGCCGAGAAGATGGAGCACGTCCAGGAGCGCATGCAGGAAGCTCTGTGTCGGTGCAAATGAAGAGGAGCCGTCTTCAAACGCCACATTCCTGCTTCCACTCCGTCTCTTTTTTTCCTCCCTGAAAACTTCACTCGAGTCACATTTTAACACCTTTAACATCTATCTGCAACTAAGTTAGGCTCCAAACATGCAGGTTAGGAGCTTTAAGGTGGATGAAATTTGTTCTGTTCAGGTATTATATAATATATAAGGCCAGTTCACAAAATAATGTAAAGGTCAAATATAATTAAAATAAAAAGACCAAACTAAATAGAATTCTAATCAATAATTACATGCATTTAAATTGGGCCTAGAAATGTTTATAAAATGGAAATTTTGTGGAAAATTGGCAAAACATAAAATGTTTCTTTAAGTCTCTCAAACTGCTGAATAAAAATCTGAACAATGAAGAAATCTGATCCCAAATTATGGATCCTGTGAGGAGTCATGGGGGGGGGGTTGTTTTGCGTTCTCTCACAAAACCTTTCAGTTCCCACACAATACTTTAGCCTCATCTTTTTTTTTTTTGCGTTTCCTCGCAATATTGTTTTGTGTTTCTGCCCAAAAGTTTGTTTTAAATCAGACTTTTATTTTGAAATATGGAGTTACTGAAACAGGATGTGTCGCCACAGGTTTGGGAAATGGACGGTGATGTGTGGCTGCACAGAGTTTAAAATATCTGCATGTTACACCCCTCCATGCCAACACTGAACTAAAGCAGCTGACTCCTGTATTCTGGTGAGAATGTTCATTTGTTAGTAAACCGGCAGGTACAACAGTAATAAACAGCTTTTTGCGAGGGAATGCACCCCCCCCCCCGCCATGTCCCCTCATGAACTCCGTACCAAATATCCAACATACAAAATAAACTTTTACTTTTTTATCTTGGTATCACTACAGTCAGATCTCCTTTAAGCACTTTCCTGAATATTCACTTTATATTGGATCTAATTACATATTTTACACTACAAGCTAATCCAAGCTGACGATATAAAGAACAAGCATATTAAAGCTGAATGTAACAAAACTAATCATGTTATCAGTCATGTTCACTAATAATCTAGAAGCTGCTGAGCTCACTGCTTTATTTGGCTCCTAAAGTTTATTTGCTTTAAGTAAAATGACACCAACAGAAGAGGAAATAATCTTTCCCTCTCTAAACAGGAAACTGCAGCTGGGATTTTAAATGTTGAAGGTTTATTAACTGGTTTTATTATTTACACTACAGTTGATTAATTTTTGATCCAAATCGTGGAGATTAGTTGAGTTTTGGGCCTCTAAATGTCATCTGTACAATTCAGTCGCTTTAAGTTTTATATTTGCTGCAGTAAAAAAAAAAATCTCTAAAATTATTTCATGAGTTTTTAATGATTTTAGATTTATCCTCATCAGTGCCTCGTTGTTCCAGAAGTTCAACACTAACAATTTCTACTTTTATGGGTTTATTTTTTTTTTTTATATATTTTTGGGAAGAGAGAAGTTTTAATCATTTAAGATTATGTTAGTATTTCTGCACTACAGATGTTGGATCACATCAACATTAATCAGAATAAATCTGATAAATCTTCCTGACTTTCATGTATCTGATTGATGTTTTTACGTTCTGCAGGTCTGACCCTCGCAGCTCCTCTGGTTTTTGTTTCTGAGATGTCAGGTCTTATTATTGTTACAAGAAGTTTTTATATGGAGCAAAATCTCCTGGAGCTTCTCTGAAATATGTGAATATTATCTTTTGAGCATAAATGCATAAATATAAATAAAGTGAAAATAAAACAAGTGTTTGAGTCTTTTTTTTTTTTACAGAAATGCTGAAATGCAAAAAAGATTTATGTTAAAGATTTTAAATTTAATGATTCATTTTTAATATGTACAGTTGTTTTATCTTGAAAGAGAACAAGTGATGCAAATATTCATTTAATAAATGTTTCTTTGAGTTTTAAACCAACAAATTTGATAATTTTTAAATTTCATTAACTTTGTCTGACCTAAAAGGTTTTAAAACTGTCAGATGTTTGTAGCCAATTGTGAGAAAATACAAGAAGAACAATGAAATAAACTCAAAAGTGCTGGAGTCACGTCCACACAGGTGAGAAAAGGGCGGGGCTTAGTGCAGGTACAAAACCAAAACATTTAAAGTTATTTAATTTTTATGTGATGTTCAGAAATGATTTGTTCAACTAAAACTTTTATTTCCTCATTTTCTGTTTTTTATCTTAGATTATTTCAGATCCTTGAATGAATGAAGATGTTTGAATCAAGCTGCTTTTTGAAACTTTGATTCATATAAAAATACTTAGAGAAAAATACACACGTATTTGATTTAAAAGTTCAAGTTATGAAAGCTCAGTTTAGATAAAACTTTGTTTTCACTGGTCACTTTTTCTGATTTTTTTAATTTAAATGTTATTTTAATCTGTTTTAATTGTGTTTACAGACAAAACACTTTTGTAAAATATTTTTCTTTTGTCTTTTACTGTAAAAGTTTAACTATGGTTTAATAGTGTATATTTCATACTGAAAACGTATTTACAGATAAACTACATAAAAATATTTTTTCTAATTTTCAGTAAAACACAAAATGTATAGTTTAACTAACCTATAAAATGAATTGAGTTTTATTCAGCTGTAGAACATCTGATTGATTTTTCTTGTTTAAATCACGCATATAAATTATTGTAGAGCAGATTCCTAAATAAATAAAAAAAATGTTTTTGTCAAATGTAATTATCCTGAAGTCTTTTACATAATTGTGTTTTTAAATTATCCAAATATTTCTAAAACAAGCAGAGGAAAAGGAAAAGTGAATATTTCGCTCCTCATGTCATGAAGAATCTGAGAAACTGAGAAGGAAAAAAAGTGCAGTTCGTTGATTTGTACACAAGAGGGCGCGAGTTCCTCACCTGCGTCATCATTACACCTGTTCTCCGTGAGGTAGAGGGGCCTCGGGACTGAGAGCACCACATCTTTTCATATCTGAGCAGAATTAAAGTCAGTCTGCTGAAGGACGGGTGTCTAAAATATTTTAATGAAGTTTTACCTGAGGAGGAAATCCACCTGCAGGCGTGACGGAGGTGAGTGTCCCTCATCCATCTGTGTCCAGACGAACAAGTTTGACTGACAGAGCAGAGCAGAGCAGGAATCTGCAGCTCAGACCACAGAGACTCACCTGCTGCAGGATCAGGACCCTGAGGGTCTCTGGTCCGTCACGTGACGGAGCTTCTCTGTTTTTTTTTTTCATTTATTATTCATTCCCAGCATTAAACGTTTTGTTACGACGATAAAACGAAATAAATCAGAAAAATTTCCGCAGTTTGGAGGAGAAACAGTTTGAATAATTTCCATTTTTTTTAGTTTAGTCCGGGTGTTTCCATGGCGCGTCGTGACG
>JARVJO010000305.1:2644782-2659945 GCA_031762555.1 Cynodonichthys magdalenae
CGCCCCCCCCCCATATTGAAAGCCTGCCTTCTATTATTAAATATTTTATTCTTCATGTTAAAGCTTTAAAAGCATGTTTGGATGAGATTTTTCCACTTAAGTGTTAAAACATTTTATTTTCTGGAGGCTGGAGAAGGACGCGCAGAGCGTCTGACCCCCTCCTGACAGATTTGACATCATATTTAATATTGTTTAACATTTAAAATAAACCTTTAATATATGAGATGAATCACATTGTGTTAAACTGAGATGTTAATGATGGGAAATCTATTATATTTTATATTTAAATGTAAATATGGTCCTACCTTCTGTTAGGATCCTTTAAAAACAGCTTAAATATGATGTTTAAAAAGTTTTAAAATGGAAATATATATATTTACTAATAAAATGAAATAAAATCCACGTTGTTTGGCTGAAGAAGATGAACCTGCTCCTGTCATGGCTGGAAAGAAAATGGAGCCTCCGCAAATTTCTGCGCTCTTTCCGCCCCCCACTCTCCCTCTCTCTCCCCCCGGTCTCTCCTCTCTATCCATCCGCCCTTCTCTCTCTTTTTTTATCCCTCTCTTTTGCAGATGTTAGGTGCGTATCTTCTCTGGATCCTGGACCCTCTCAGAACCACAGAAGGAACATTTGTTTTAAAAAGTCCAGCTCGTCTTCAGCTCCGCAGCTGTTCAGGTAGAGAAACCAGCTGTTCTCATAGGAATGTGATGAATGTCTTTATCTTCTATCTGCAGCAGAAAACACTGAAAGGTGTGTCCGACTCACTGCGGGGATTTGTGCGTAAAAAAGCCTTCGGTTGCGCGTTTGTTGCGGGTGCGCGTGACCCTTACATATGACGCAGTTTAGACACAGAAATAAAAAGACAAAACTCTTTTATTCTAGTTTTTTCTCTCGTGATTTTTTAAGACCCAGACGTTTTTCCTTTTCTCTATATAAAAAATGTTAAATTTTATTAAACCAAACCTCAAAAACGGAGCAGGTGATTTATCTGAGTTTTGTCAGGCTGAAAAGAAGGATGAGAGATTTGTTTGGCCTGGTCTGATGTGAGTCATGTTCTGATCCAAGGACAAGTCTCCACATCTCTCTAACCTTCATTTTGTTTGGGTTACTCTTCTTTCCTGCAAAGTTCTCAAAATACTTGGCTGAAAAAAGCAGAACAAAAGAAGAAAACACAGTTAGGTAACTGATTTAATGATGTGTTTTTATTATTATTTGCATCGTTTTGATTGAAGCAGATCTTTATCACTGGTCATTATTTTAAACACCAGTGTTATAATAAGGAAATTACACTTTAATAATCTTTCCCTCCCAAACTTTCATTTATTAAACAGGATTATTTCCACTTTGTGTTTCAGAAAATGAGCAGTTCTCTGGAAAAAGTTGTGGCCCAGAAGAAAGAAGCCATCGAGGCTCTGATGGACATGTTTGAGCGGGGGGCCGAGGTGCTGGCGAGCGCCGTGGGCCAGCTCTTCCCCCTCTGCGAGGCCGCTGCCCCGGTTCTCCGGCTGGCCTTGGACAACGTGCAAAGCAAAGAGGTGTTCTACGTCAAGGAGCAGTTCCTGACGGTCAGGAATAAGCTGGACGTCCTCTCCGGCCAGCTGGAGGACATCGACTGCGAGATCAAGAAGGGCCGGCTGGACTCGCAGTACTTCTCTGTGGAGGAGAACATCCGCAACCAGTTTAGGAAGTACATGGACATCCTGGAGGCGAAGCAGCAGTTCAGGGAGGTGAAGACAAAGCTTTTCTTGGAGCACTTTGCCAAAACTGGAGGGGAGAAGAACCTGTGTGTGCTCTACGACGCTCTGATGGGAACTAACAGCTTTGGAGAACCAGTTTTAGACGTAGTGGAAAGGTAAATAATTCATTCTGGTTACAAGTGTCTCCTGATGAACTAGAAGTAAAAACAATCTCTGTCTTTCAGGTATGTGGCGAGGAACCGCCGGCTCCTGGAGGATTTCTGTGTCCGGATGAAGGAGCTGTTCTGCCTGGGCCTGATCGCCCTGCTGGGCCACTGTGCTCTGACCCTGCAGAGCCAGGAGGAAGAGCAGGACAAGATCCAAGAATGGAGCAGCAGAATAGAAGAAGTGGAGTCCAAGATGAAGACGACCATCGACTCCTGCGTTGCTGCGTTCCCAGAACAAGCAAAAATAGATGTGCAGCACTTCCTGCAGGAGAAAGAAGAGGAGAGCCTGCAGGACCTGAGCCAGCAGGTCCTCGAGCTCCTGGTAAAAAAGTACGACTGGGTGTGCTGGTCGGTGCGGCTCATCAATCACTCCAGCAGCGCCTACAGGAACCTACGAGCGGGAAAACACTTCCACCACGTGGCCGGTCAGAACTGGTTCGAAGTGCTCCAGGTGAACAACATCAACCTGGTGGTGTCGTACAGCACCAGACCCCAGCCGGTGCCTCGGGACTGCCTCCTGCAGCTGATGGAGGCTCAGGGGAGGAGGGGGAACGCTCCGGAGGTGGTGGAGGGGCTGGAGAAGCAGCTGCGTGGCTTCGTCGTGCACGCCGTCAGTCGGCACAAAGAGTCTGCGGCTGCCTGGAGCTTTCCGGAGGAATGCCACTACTGGGAACGCCACAAGAACGTGGCCGTGTGTGTGCACTCCGAGTGAAGCTGGGTTTAAAGATTTAAGAAGGTCACAGCTGCAGCAGCTCAACTCATCTGTTTCCCTGCAGTTTGCATGTTTCTGTCATGAAATGAAGATGCTTCAGTTTTTGATGCAGGAGGATGAAGTTATAATTCCTGCTTCAAACACATCTAGTGTCTGTTTACTTTAAAGCAGGAGGGTCAGATTTATTTTCACTGAGGGCCACATGAGCACTGTGGCCCTCAAAGGGACAAATAATTGTTACGTCTGAGCACCGCTAACAAACACTAACTGAGCTCTACCTGGTATTTCCTGTGTAGAAACAGTGTTTTAACACGTCCTCTTATAAACCCTGAGCAGTATATGTGTACAACGAAATAAATAACAATAAAAAATACAGAAATACTATTAAAATTAAAACTAAGATAGTTTTACTCACTGTTGAGTTGTTATCAAGGTTATAACAGTTTTTTAATTTTTCATTATAGTTTAGTTTTTATTTGTTGGGACTTTCTTTCTTTTAATTCAGTTAGTTTTAGTTCTTAGAGTGGATTTGCTGGTTTTTATTAGTTATTATTGTTTTTTTAATGTTTTAGTTTAGTTTTCATTATTAGATTTTTGTGATGTTCCTGTGAGTTCACTAACTAGCAGCTATTTGGTTACCAGTGAAACCAGTCCATTAAACACCTTCCTAAAATAATCACGCAACTTAATTTTGCCAACAAAAGACTTGTGTGATTGTTTTTCACAGGAGCTACTGAGACAAGCTAGCTTAAGATACTCACAGTTAACCGTCTTGTGTGAGCTTGACTTGTTTGGTGTTTCCTTTGGGAAGAATTCCACCTCTTTTATATAGTCAAACAAATCTCATATCAGACCATCAAAGGCTGTCAGCTGGCCACAGCTTGATTTGAAAAAAAAATTGTTTAAGTTTGTTTTATAAAAAGATAAAACAGGTTCAGTTATTGTTTTTTTCATTTTATTACAGTTTTCAGTTTTTCAGTTAACTAAAATATTTTTCAATTTCAGTTTTCATTATTTCCTTAGTTTTAGTTAACTATAATAAGCCTGGTTGTTATACAGTAAGTCTTGAATTCTGAACTCTCCCACTTTCCAACAGGGAATTCCCATCTATAATCAACATGCATTGAGATGTAGTTTATGGTCAAAGTTAGCTTTAAAGCAGTTTATTTTGAGACATTAATACTGTTCAACAGCTCAGGGAGCAGGACAAGTATTATTGTTTTTCACCTTTTAAATTTATTTTGTTATATTGAATCATAAAATCATAAAATTGACGGGCCGGACAGAAGTCACCTGCAGGCTGCATTTGGCCCGTGGGCCTTAAATTTGACATATGTGCCTCAAAGGAATCATACATGATTTTGTGGTGAAAATTTTAACCACTCCGCCTCGTGATGTTAATACAAGGACCAAGGTGAAAGGAGATTCAGCCTTTTAGCTGCTGCAAGGAGTAAAAAAATGAGGATTTAACTTCAGTAAAGCCTAAAATGTGATGATTAATTATTAATTTTTAGGGCTCTCAGTGTGAAAGCACTGAAATCTGTGAGAAAACTCCGACCTGTTTGGAGCTTCGTGACTCAGACAGACTTCACAGCAGGAACCTTCAGAGTTTAAACAAGTTGGGTTTTACACGACTGAACTGACATTTTAACATCTTTCATGGTTTTCACACCATCACACTGTTAGAATTAACGGTTTGTTCACAAAGTGTTTAACTTAGAGTCTGATGTCAGATTAATGATGGATCTGTCTGAACTAAGTGTGGCTGTAACAAAAAACATGTTTGGTTCTTTTAAATTTCAACATTTTAGCCATATCACTTTTATTTCTAAGCACTTAAAAGGCTTATCAAGTGATGCATGATTTAGCAAACAGAGGAAACAATAAAATACATTCATCCACAGAAGTTAGAAATGAAACAGCTGGAATGACCAGAGTAACAATCACAGGAATAAAAATGTGTTTTAGACGAGACGAACAAGATTAATCTTTCATTAATCCAAAAAGAAGTTTTAAATTCTCATAAGGATGGAGCTTCAGCTGCTTTAAAGGTTTTTATTTTTCATCTTTAAAAGCTCAGCAGACATGTCTCAGTTGAGTTTGTCAGCATCAAGACCTAAAATATAAAATGTCTCCTGTATGTATTTAATAACCTTCAACATATTTAAACCATATTTATACAGTTGAAATACTAACTGTCTGCATGTCACTCCAGTAAATAAGAAATCGTTTCTTGTTGTTTGGTTTTCTGCTGGTTTTGGCTCATCTGGTTTTGCTCTGCAGGCTGACCTACATCAGTCTGTCAGGAAACACATAGTCTTTTATTAGACATGAAAAACAACAAGAACAACAAAAGGCTGAGAGTTTGGAGGCCCGACGACGTGCCTTGAGTTTTAAAGACTCTTAAATGTGGAACCAAACCCAGAGCTGACCTGAGCTGCGCCTGATCTAAAACCTGAAAGGGTTAAAATTCTGTAGCAGTGGGATTTGTTTTTATCATGTAATTTATAAAATAAGTTTCTTTTACGTTGGTGCAGTTTCTCCTCTACTCACAATAAACATTCCAAGACTTATGAGGATATATTTCAAATATTTTTTTTTAGTTATCTCCTTGTACATCTATGAACATCTGAATAAACTGATGCATGACTGAAGGTCAGTGTGGCTGGGATTCTTTATAAGAATTACTGACAAAACAAAGAGAAAATGAGTGCAAACACGTGTAATCTAATACCCTCTCTGCTTGACAAATTAGATTTCTGCAGTGCTTTTAGAGCCTCTGCTCTCAAATTAGGTGGTGCAACCTCAGCAACAAAAGGCTTCGGCTAATTTAATGAATCTTTACACACAAGTCAGCATTTCCTGACCACAGCTCTGGTTTGGTGTCCATAAATATCCGGAGCTGATATCCTGCAGGCGAGCTGCAGAGAGCCTGGCTCTGCAGGATCAGTCGTGATGAAGCTGCACTCATCACTTCAGAAGAGCTGCAAGATTTTCTGTCACAATCCAACTGGAGGAAGAGGTTTCTGTGAAAACAGCTGCTGCTTCAAAAAATGAAATTATAAATTATAAAAATAATAAGAATTTAAGCAAACTGATTAAATCTGTTGAGTTAAATGTTCTAAAGTGAAAATCCTTCAACTGGTCTGAACTGGTTTAAACTAAGTAAACACTTTGGTAATAAAATCAATATTTGCATCAGATAAAAACAGCAAAGTCTGTCAGGTTTAATGCTTTGTTTGTCTCGAGAGTTTGGAGAAAACAGAAACGAAGCAACAAAAGTTTAAAAAACAGCCGATAACAGAAGTCAATGTGCTGCAGAGCAGGAAATACAGAAAAAAGTTTAACAAAAATTCATGATTCAATAACAGAAACAGGCTGTGAGACAATAGATTAATAAAACAAAACTAGGTGATCAAATCTGAAATTTAGATTTAGCTGCTGCTGATGAACTAAAAGAGGAAATTAGCTTAAAAAATAAAACAGGAAGGAAAGTTAGCAAAAAGCACTCAAATAAATCTGATGAAGCAGAAAAAAACACTAAAACTGTTTCATTTATTTGAATATCATTTTAATCTTTAACAGCTAAAGCCTTGAAAAAACTTCAGGTTTATCAGAACCAAACAGAGAAATGTGGAGCAGAAACCAGAGCTGAAATCTTTCTTCACCTGTTTGTCATTAAACTCTTTAATCTAAACGTGCAACATGATCAGAAGAATCATATAATAAGTAACAAACTGAGTTTGGTCTTTAAGTGCAGCGTGCTGAAAGTGTTTTTGAGTTTATGTGAACTCTGTGAAGACATGAGACGAGCGGTGGGAGCCAGATTCATTAGTGGTTCTGTGGGCTTTTCTTAGGTCACAGTTATTGATCCAGGAGGCTCTTCTCCTGCATAAAAAGCTGCGGCTGTGGTCGGCCATCAATCCTGACTGTCAATAAAAGAAGATAAAGCATCTGAGAGCAGGAAAAATATATCTGCTCATGCATCAGAGGCTGCACTGCTCTGTGGAGAACAAATGGTTTCAAAAAGACAGAACTGCATCTGAGCTGCTTTACAGACAGAGGGCGCTGACAACATGAAGGATTTAAAGTAATGATTCTTTAAAACTCATTATTTGTTATATTTTAACCTGAGGATTGTTTAAAAACAGAAAATCAGACAAGTTTTCTCTCTAAATGTTTCATTTTGCTGCACAAAGTGAGACTTTTCTGTTTTCATTGATGTCACTCATCAAAAGCTGGTTTCAAACCACAATAAATCCTCAAACCTCAGACAGAAACATTTTCCTGCAGCCCTGAAAACCTCATCAAGCCGAGTCTCTAAGAGGAGCTAGCAGCCAATATCAATATTTCATAAAGAAGAGAAAGAGTGGACGGAGGAGAGACATCACAGAGAGCCTGCAGGCTGAAGTCAATCAATGGGAGGATGGCTCCATCTGCCAATCAGAGGCCTGCAGGATAACGATGTTACCCATCAATCGGAGCGGAGCCATCGACCCGCCGGCTGCTCTGTGAGGACGCTAATCTGATTAGAAGCATTAAAACATTTGTTCAGTGACACACTGGCTGCAGCTCAGCTCAGGACAAACTCTGAGATCTGCCTGAGTGGAGGCGAAAAGATTCAAATATACATTTTATCTTGTTGCAATCAGGGCAATAAAAGATGTTTTTATATTTGAAACATGGACCCAATGTTTTTACCCATGTCTGAGTGCAGGTGTGTTTGTTTGTCAGTACTGTTAGCAAAATATCTCATGAACAAGTGGACAAATTTTATAATAGACATAAGATGCTTTTAAATCCTTCCGTCTTTGGTCTGAATTCCTCCTTATTCTAACTTTACCAGCTCCTCTTTCACCACTTTTTCTGGAGTGTGCCTCAAATCAGCTCGTTTTGTTACTGTTCCTTTAAGATGCTTCAAGCCCCGCCCCCTCCGGCTTCCAGACCGGTCCACTCCAGTTTGAGAGAAGGATTGCAGAAAAGTTTTATTTACAATTTAATTAAAAGATGTCAAAAACAGAATACTTGTCCATCCAGCCTTACATGTTGGAGCCAGAGTCTGACCCAGAGCCAGAGTCTGACCCAGAACCAGAGTTTGACCCAGAACCAGAGTCTAACACAGAACCAGAGTCTGATCCAGAACCAGAGTCTAACACAGAACCAGAGTCTAACACAGAACCAGAGTCTGACCCAGAACCAGAGTCTGATCCAGAACCAGAGTCTAACACAGAACCAGAGTCTAACACAGAACCAGAGTCTGATCCAGAACCAGAGTCTGATCCAGAACCAGAGTCTAACACAGAACCAGAGTCTGACCCAGAACCAGAGTCTGATCCAGAACCAGAGTCTGACCCAGAACCAGAGTCTGACCCAGAGCCAGAGTCTGATCCAGAACCAGAGTCTAACACAGAACCAGAATCTGATCCAGAACCAGAGTCTGACCCAGAACCAGAGGAGAATTAAGAAATTGAAATTTTAATTGATAATAGTTCAGAAAACATAATAGAAAATAGAGAAAACTGAATGGGCTGAAAAATCTGCAGAAAATAAAGAGATCTTTGCACCAGAATAGATTAAATTCAACTTTTCTGCCTCGTAGAGACTCAAAGTACAACAAACTGGATTTAACAGATAAAAAAGTGGATTTTGCAGGATATGTCCTCTTTAATAAACCTTTCAGAGAACTGATGAGCTGTACATTGGTGGTAAGCTTTCACAACTGATCAACATGAAGAAAAATAGTTTGTTTGCTGAGGTAGTAGCTGAGACTCGTCCTTGACACATCTTCCGAGTGTAAACACATCTTGACAGGTGTGGCTGTGGCAGCCATGTTGAATTAAATGTAGTCATAAAAGTCAGCGGGCAATATTCAATCCTTCAATGAAGGTAAAGCAAGCCTGGATTGTTGTCTTTTTTAACTCAGAAGCTGGAAATCTGTCAAAAAAAAGCCTCCAACTCCTCAGATTCCTCCTCCTCTGAACGCAGCAGGTCACACGGCCTGTTAGTCCTGAGGAATTTCATAAAGTTTCACCTGAGTCCATCATCTCAGAGTTTTATCCTCAGTCCTGTTTGGATGCAGAACTTTCAAACATCTGATTTGTTGCTGTGAAAAAGAAAGAAAGTCATGATCAGGAACTGATTAGTGACATTTATTCTGAGACATTTATTACTGCATGAATTTATTAGAATGACTGAGAACTCAGCTGCTTTTATGATTCAAAGGAAACAAACAAGTTTTGCAAGATAATCCCTGTTTTCTGTCTGAATCTGGGACAATCCACAGACGAGTTCATGACTCGAACATCATGCGAGTTTTTCTCTCTGATCCCAGGAGAGTGGGAGGTGAGTAAAACGCATGAAAACAAAAATGAATGGGGGTAAAACCAGGAAATGCTTCGTCACAGAAAGAAATTCCATTAGGTTGGGAAATCTCTTCCTGGTCTAATTTAAATCCTCTTGAGAAAACTGAGGGTGGATTTAATTATTTAGGAGCCTGAGGGGGGAAAAAACGTCTCTGGTCTCTGGAAATGACGTCAATAAAATTATTGTTTACAAAAAACAACTTAGACAAGTTGTGTTTTGTGTCTATTTTCTTTTTCTATCTTATAACAAAGTCATGTTGGATCACCAGATGTGTAAAATAAAATCAATCTTTTTAATATTTAATCAGAAACAGAGATGTTGGATTTGGGCGCCCCCTGCTGGAGAGGGTCTCTAAAACAACTTCAACTTTTTAAACTTTGTCAGAAAACAAAAAGGTTAAAATCAGTTTGAGACTCAGATTAAAGATAATCAGGAGGAAGAAATATGAAATATAAAAAGTAGATTTTCACTTAATGTATGAAAATATGAGCTAAATAAACTGACTTATAACAATTACAATTTTTAATTTAAAAAATAATTTTTTTATTTATGTGTTGCTCAAGCAGAGCTGTTTGATTTTGGTTTTTCAATAAGCCAAATAATATTGTTTTATTTTAAATAACTCCTCAATCATTTCTTTAAACTAAATATTTAAATAATTTAACATTTAACAGCTCAGAGACAATATTTTGCTAACATTTGAGCTCATTATCAGCAGCATCCTGTAGTTTCACCTCCTTTTCTCAGTCATTTAGTCACCTCGTCTGAAACTGTTAAAGCAGAAATAATATTTGATTAAACTAAATAAATCAACATAAACATTCTGAAATAATAATTTTGTTCAAACAACAAAAAAAAAAACAGGAAAGAGATGATCTGGCTCCACAGGTTCAGTTCTGAGTTTTATAAAAATAATCTATTAGTTGGTTTATTTAATTAGTTTTTGTTTGATGTGCTGAAAATATTTGATAAAATAAAAAGTCGCGGTGAAACCTTTATCTGCTGCTCAGAGTCATTTATAACAAACCCAATGTTGTTTTTTTAATCAAAGCTCTAATTTCTGGTGGAGGGTTGATGTAACCTCAGCATTCAGGGAGCTTCTGGGAGTTTCTCCTTTCAAAAAGCCTCAGGATTCTTTTCAGAGCCATTAGCAAACAACAGCAGTAATTACTTTATTGATCTGTTTTAAAGCTGCTGCTTCACTTTATCTGATTAGTAACAACCGTCTTGTATTGTTATGCTTTCTAGTTTAGATTTCTCTAAATTAAAATTGCAAATGAATTCATTCACATTAAAAAACTAACATAAAATTCAAAAAGCAGAAGAAATTCTGAATATTCAAATGATGTTTTGGAGCCTGAAGGTCCGAGTCGTGTTTAAGGACAAACATGGTGGATTTTATCTGGCTTCTTTCAGCCTCTGAGCTTTTATCAGTTTCCTCAGATCTGAGCCGGGTTTGGATCGATCTGAGTGACAGATTGAGTTTGAGTAGAGTTCAGCCCTGTCCTGATAAAAGTCTCATTAAACTGAATCATGATGGACTTCAAAGTGAAACAACCCTTCCAGCCAGGGTTAAAGTGACAGAACAAGTTTTGTTTTCATGAAGCCATCCTTACAACAAAGCAGGAAACACGGCCCAGCTGCCCCTGCAGTCCTCTGACTCGTCTCGTTTAAACCCAGAGCTGTGCCGTCGGAACGCCTGCTTCTCTGACCTGGAAACATCTGGAGAGGAGAGGCCGCCGAAACCCAAACAGCAGACCGTGCCGACTGTTGACTTCATGGTGAAAACATCCCTCAAGGACACTTTAGACACAAACAAGAGTCTGCATTTCTTAGGCGGGGTACGTGTGTGTTGTTTTAAGGCACACAAGCAGCCGGGTTGGTCCAGACGGACTGATTCTGAGGATTAATGAGGAATTTTCAAAACGTTCTTGTCAAGCCTTCGTTTGGAACTCAAGAGCTTTGAGGTGGCTGGAAGGTTTGATTGTACGATTGTAAATGTGGTGGCTTTATTTGATCTAATATATCTGACCTCACAAACATTCAGGTGGAAGAATGAAGCTCTGATGATGGTGATGTAATCAGACTAAATCCACTCTAAAGGTCTGATTTGTATTTAATTCACAAACTAGATCTTCCTCCTAATCTCATCCGTTGGTTTGCAAACCAGATATCACTTTTCACCCATAAATTTACCTTCAGTACCTTCAAACCAGATCCACTGCAGGTGCATCATTAAAAATTCTAAATAGTTTTACTGACTGATGCTGGATAATTAAAGACAAACAATCAGAAAACCTGTTGGTGTCGCCAAACAAGCTGCACCCAGTTCAACAAGAAAAATCAATCAGTAAAAGCTTTTGGTTTGGCAATAATCTAAATAAATCTGAAAATAATCAGTTGATTTCCACCTGCGTCCCCTCATCAGTGGTCCTCAGGGTTGGGCACCACCGGTTTAAATCTTTGCAGTGTGATGTGCATTCCTCTAAGGAATGAAACTTTTCCATAAATCAGGAACTTCCTGTTTACTGGTAAGAACCTCGCATTGTTCTGAGTTTAGATAAAACAACTAGAGTTTAATAACTGAACCAGTTTGGCTCACTGCTTCTTTGGAAAATATAATTAGATAAAGTAGAACTGAAGTGAAAAGCAGAAGTGATGTGTCAGTTAGCATCAGTTAACATTTCCAACCCTTTGAGCTAATGTTAGCTGTCTGACTCTGAATCTGAACTTTGATGTCTAAAATCAGTGCTGCCGTCTTTAACTTTTAACTGCACTGTTTTTAACTTTTAGTCTGTTTCAGCTTCATATAGTTCCCAACACTCATATATATACTGTTTCTCCACAGAAAAAGCCTTTTTTACACCAGTTCATCTTTTGGCTACAGAACAAGAATCAATCACCAAAATCAAAAACAGGAAACGGTGTAAGAATCAGGAGATGGAAGACTTTAACACGGCTCGTCTCCATCCCAACCAGCATCTGACTCAACAGCAACAATCAGGTTATCAGTATCTTGTGTAAAAACTGCAGTAAAATATCCCAAACTTCAAGACAAAAAGGAGAAAAAATGCTACTTTTCTCCATTTCTGCACCTTTTTAGACTTTTTATATATAACTTGTCAATAAAATAATCCCAAACTTATTTACAGTCAACATTAGTTTAGTTGCAGTCATGTAAACACAAACACTTTCAGAATCCAGAGTTAAACTGATTGATGAGAGTTTCTCCTGCTCGTTTCTGGCCAAAGATCAAATTTCCTAAAGCTGCGTCTCCGACTCCCCGAACAGGTTTTACATTTGAACGCAGGCCCGTCTGCCCCGCCCACTTTTATTTTCCCATGGGAGCGTGGTAAATCCACCGTGACGGTTAGTAAATCCACCACAATCACAGGAACAACTTTCTATCATGAAGCAATCCTTTAAACATCAATTTAACTCCAGTGGGAGAAAATGCAGCATTCTGAGACATCTTTTATTTTTTAAATGAATGTTTTCTAACGCTCAGTCTCTGCTGTTTGTTTAGATCTTCCTTTAGTTTACTAAACACAAAGTGAATCTCACAAAAATATCAGAAAATCTGTTCAATTTCGTTTCCAGCCTCTGCAGAGTAAAAAATAAATTCTTTGCTATGAGATGAGTCAGGAGGGGCTTTCCTGTCAGCTGAGCAGACAGACGGTTAACCAAAGGTCAAAGTGATCAAATATGACCATCATCTTCCTCACAAGAGGAAGTTGATGCTCCGTTTCACACCTGCGCAGGTTTACAGTTAGCATTAACCTCATGTCAGCCTCGTAACTCCACCTGCTGTTGTTTTATCGTGAAGATTAGTTTATCTTACGATTCATTGGAATGAGCTGAAGAATGAATCATGAACTGAATTGTTTAAGTCAAAACTAGCCGAACAGAAGCTACAATCAGCAAGAGCTAACGTTAGCAAAACCATAGCTAAACGCTTAAAAAACAAAACTAACAGGAACACAATCTAAGCTGAGAGCTAACATTAGTTAAACATTTGCTAAAAACAAAAACATAGGTACAGCATCAGCTGAAATTAGCAAAGCAGTAGCTAATAGCTAAAAAAAGCATAAAGCAGTATGCATAAATACATTTTATTTGACAATGTTTTAAAGAATTTAAAACAAAAGTAAGATACTTAAAAGAGTCACAGCAGTCCTGTTAAATATGGACATTTTCATAAATAATTAAAATAGGTAAACTAGGTGGACATTTGACTGCAAACATCATATTAAAGCAAACAGGAAAACAACAGTAAATCAGCCTGTTTAACACACCAGGTCTTGGTGCTAACTGAGTTTTCTGCCTCCCTGCCCTCAGCTGGTGACCATTATCTCAAATATTTCAGCCACCTGATGAGCTGAAAGCACAAGAACTTTCCAACAAACTCAGCTTTCCTCTGATGTTGAGAGCAGAATGAGTTTAACGAGCTGCTTTGTTTAATCACAAGCAAAGCTCCTAACAGAACAGTGTGTTTCCTTCTTTTCCACGCAGCCTCAGAAAGCTGCTTTCAGCCGACAGGCAGCTCTGACAGCAGGAACCGTGCAGGCCGTGCGTTCAGCTGACCCGCTTCAATTTGCTTCGGACAGCATTTCCTCCTCTTCCCGTCGGTGTAAAGGCTGGATGTTAACCTCAGTAACTGTCACGGTGTGTTCTCACACACACAGACTGTCTTTCACTAAATCTGAAAGAGTTTCCCCTGCAGGGCAAACGTCATCCCGCAAAAATCCATCTCAAATACGATTCTGAATGATTTAAATCTAAACTGTTAGAAACATTTTCTGAAGTTGTATTAAATTATTCTAAATTCTGGCTTGTAGCAGACTTACAGTTTTGTTTTTAAATGGAAAATAAATGCAAAAACTGTCCTTTAATAAACAAATTTGAAAGTAAAAATTGTTCTAAAATGAGACTCCACTGATTTTCTTGCTAAATCAAGGATTTTCTTGTGAAATTAAAGGTTTGATTTGCAAAAAAACAAATATTTGTTGCAAAATTCTGAAAGTTGCAACAAAAATGCAACATGAGCCGTATAATTACTCAAAAGAGAAGGGAAGGGAAATGATTTGCACGTGAGTTTAACTGCAACTCAGTCCAGTTTACAACTTAACACTCAGCATTATTAACTCTTCAGATGAGAAGTAAAATGTTTTTATTAAACAAGAAAAGTTCAATCACTTTGTTTTTAAACCCTCCTGCTGTCCTTGGGTCAAAATGACCTCTTTTATGATCCAAGGACAGCAGGAGGGTCAATCTTCTGACTCACTAAAGAACTAAACAGGAATAAAATCAAAGCTTTTAGATTATTTTTAGTTTTATTAAAAAACAACAGATTTCATTAACTTTTATTCTGTGATTTTGTTTTTAATTCTGTAATCTAAAAAAACAGAAGTACAATATATGAGGCTAATGTTGGATTTAAAGCACAGCTTCACAGAAGTTGGAGGAACCAGAGCGGTAACCATGGCAACCGTTTTGAGCCACAACAAGAAGCTTTTTGTCCTGATGGGCCACTTTGGTGAGCTTTGCTGTGACTGCTCGCCTTTTTTCTCTCCCTGTCTCGCTCCTTTTGTCTCTGTGTGTCTCTCTCTCTCTTTCTCTCTCTCTCACACACACACACACACACACACACACCCACACACACACACACACACACACACAGAGTCGTTTTTTAATAAGCTTTCCCAGGGTGCATGGTGTCCGTGCACAGGGGAGTGTTTACAGGATGTTATCTGCGTCTGTGCCGACCTCTCATCTCTCCAGAGTGGGGTTTGTTGGAATGCTGGAAGAGGAGGAATTTCTGAAAGGAGGAGTGACGAGAGACAGACAGAGGAGAGAAGGGTGAGGGAGGGAGAGATAGAGAGAGAGAGAGAGAGAGAGAGAGAGAGAGAGAGAGAGAGAGAGAGACAGAGAGAGAGACAGAGAGAGAGACAGAGAGAGAGTATAAATACATCCCAAAGAGGCTGGTGCTCACAGGCGCAGATAACTGGACCACTGAATAACTGGACTGCAGCCCATCAGAGCTTTTCACAATAAAAAGGTGAGGTTTTCTGTTTTTTATGAGTTTAGTTTTATTTTAACATTGTTTTGAAAATAAGAAAGAAAGAAAGAAAGAAAGAAAGAAAGAAAGAAAGAAAGAAAGAAAGAAAGAAAGAAAGAAAGAAAGA
>JARVJO010000305.1:2660045-2674853 GCA_031762555.1 Cynodonichthys magdalenae
AAAGAAAGAAAGAAAGAAAGAAAGAAAGAAAGACAGCAAGAAAGAATTAGAAAAAGTTCATATAAACAGAATATAATTTAACCTTTTATATTATATAATAATATAATGTCATTTAAGACTAATACTACTGATAATTGGAGTTTTCTGGAGTCCTGTCCGTGGGTGTGGGGGTGGGGGTGGGGGGGGGGGGTGGAAGTGGTTTTCTGTGAGACTCTTGGTTGAAGCTCTGCCGGCTCTTGCAGTGACCATTTCACAAGTGGGACTCGCCTTCCCCCCCCACTAACATATATAAGGAAGAAGTTTGGCTCATTTGTTCCACAAACACATTTATTTTTATTTATTTTTATCTATAAAACCAATCTCCTTCCTGTTCTGTTTTTAAATCTGTCACTTCAAATATCAAATGTTGCATTTCTTTTTGTTAAACTCATCCTCTGGTTGACGTCAGTTAAAGGATGACGTGTTTGAAAAAAAGTTGATTTTATAAGAAAAGTTTTAGAAAAAGGCTGTAAAATGACACCACTGACCTCATCTCTGCAGCAATAACTGCTGAGCCAGTTCTGTTCTTACGTAAACTTGTCTTTTTACTTATTTATTTTATTTATTGGTCAAAGTTAGCTCTTCAGAAAACAAATGAGATGTTTAGATGAGTTGTATCGAGGAGGGAAGTGTTTCTGAACAAGTGTAGCAGAGGAGATTTTCTCCTCTCTGACTTGGGTGTGTCTTTTCTGAGCAACATATGGGCTTCAGCAAATCTAAAATAAAAAAAGGGATGTTAGGTCATTTCTCTTGAGTATTTTACTCCGAAAAGCAGATTATCGATGCAAACTCTGCGTTTTCTCATGTTGTGAACATCTGTGTTTGCTTTAGGTCTTGGCTAAAGCAGTAAAATGACCTCCCAAAGGGCCAGAGCTGTGATGTTGTGCAATAATTCACATCATAATTCACGAGTAAACAGAACACGTTTGATATTTGCTCAGCGTTTCTGTCTGGTTTGTTTACCTTCATGCGCTTTTTGTAGTATTTGCAAATGCCACCAAGGCTTAAAAGGAGTCCCTGTCATTAACCCAGGGTGCGGCATGAAACTGGAAGCCAACATGTGCTGACATGACCAGCCGTTTGGTTTACTGTAGGGGTTGTTTGCAGGATTAAAAAGAAAAAGAAATCCTGTAAAAAGGCTTAGAATCAGCTGATTATTTTAAATGTTTCCAAATCAAACAAGGAAATCAAAATCAGAGTTATGTTTCTTCCCTGACAAACTTCACAATAGTTGTTTTTTTATGTTTCTTCTACTTTCAGGCAACAACAAAGTCTCTGGAAATCAAATTAGACTTAGTAAACGTGACAAACTTAAAGATGAATGACATCTCAGAATGGCTGGTAGAAAACAGGGAGAAGATCGAGAAAGGAGTGGAGATCATGGCCCAGGCCTCCAGGGTGCTGGCTTCCTCCGTCGGCCAGCTTCACCCGGTCCTGGAGGCCGTGTTCAAGGTCTCCGCCGAGCTCCTGAAGAACCCCGAAAGCAGCGAAGCCAACTACCTGACCCAGCAGTTAACTAAAGTGAACGATCAGCTCACGGTGATCCAAAACGAGATCAATCAGATCGAGCTGGAGATAATGACGACGTCGATGAACAAGAAGAACTTTGACTGGGAGGTTCACATACTCAGTCAGTTTGAGAGCTTCCAGGACTTCCTCAACGCTAAGCCCAAGTTCAAGGAGAAAAAGAAGGAGAAGTTTTTGACTCATTACAACGTTACGGAGGGCGACTTGAACGTAGAAGCCCTCTACAACGCCGTCATGGAGGACACCTGCTCAGAAAAGCCCATTTTGGAGATCGTGCTGGCCACCAAAGAGAAAAACAGGAAGGCGGTGGAGGATTTTTGCGCTCGACTGAAGAAGCTGTTTGTGGTTGGCATCATATCCATCATGGCCTACTCCGCGTTCAAAGAGGGAACCATTGATTCGGAGACTGTGAAAAAGTGGAAGGAGCGAATGGAGAACGTGGAGGACAAGATGAAGGCGGCCGTGGACGACTGCATAGAAAACTTCGCTGAGCAAGCCAAGCTGGACATAAAGAAGAAGCTGGACGTGAGCCCCGGCCCCGTCGACCCCAAGTGGACCAGGTCCCTCCTGGAGATCCTGGAAAATAAATACGACTGGGTGAGCTGGTCCATCAGGGCCTTCAAGAACAGAGAGCGCGTTTTCTTCTTCAACTGGTTAGCGGGGAAGAAGTACCACGGATGCAAAGGCGACAACTCCTTCGAAGTCCTGACGAAGAACAAGATCAAAGTGGTGGTCTCGTTCTGCACCGAGCCCAAACCCATCGACAAGAACCGGATCCAGGAGCAGCTTGAGCAGACCAAGCTGAACAGGAACATGATGACGGTGGCTCTGATCCTGCAGGAGAACTTCCCTGACTGCTTCATCCACGCTGTGAGTCACTTCAAGTCTGTGGAGGAGGCCAACAACTTCCCGGAGGACTGCCACTACTTTGGAAGATACAAAGGAGCCTATCTGTGTTTCCATTCTCAGTAGGCTTTAAAAAACACACAAACTCATGAATGATCTGCAGCTATACTCCTATATCACTTCTGTGGATGTATAATCTTGGTTCGGTTATGGGATTATTTTACTCGCAGCATTTTTATTCTGCTTCCAGCTGTTGAACAGAAACTTCAAGCCATACTCTTCCTCACCGTCCTCATCTTCATGTTTTTAGAACTATGTCTGGATAATAAACAGGTTGGGAGACCCATGTCATGTCTTTGTCTGGTTAAATTAACTTCACCATGAAAATGTCTCCATCACTAACCAGCAGGCACCAGCAGTGTTGTATAAAGTACCTCACAGTGATACTTGAGTAAAAGTACAAGTAACTTATCATAAAATTACTTTGGTAAAAGTTAAACTCTCCTCTAAGAAAATTACTTGAGTAAAAGTCTTAAAGTATCTGATTGTCTTTGTACTTAAGTATTAAAAGTAAAAGTACTGAGTAAAAATGATCCGTTTTTTCAAAATGATGTTTATTGGGAGGTGATCTCGCCAAAAAACATTTTTTTAAAGGCGTGCAGCTGTGATGGAGGGAGTACAAACTAATACTGTGTCAGAATGATATATATTTCTACTTCATCCAACCACAATTAAATTAACTCTATCCAGGGATTGGGTTTATTTTTAACAATAATGAGCCAGAATGAAATAAGAGTATTGACTTTCTACTTATAGTACAGATAATTGTGTCAGTAGCAAAGTATTTGTACTTAGTTACTTTCCAACTCTGGGCACTAGGACCCTGCAGCGTTCAAGCTGTAAAAGCAGCCTCTGCAGCTACAGCATGAGAGGAAGAGTCTCTGGCTTGCATTCATTTCAATTAGAACAGAGATTTGTCAGTTTAGAAGCAGAGAAAATTAAGTTTGAACTTCTCATTAATTCACCTGAGTTGAGAGAAAAGTGTGCTGAAATTATTAATAATAAAACACAAAGGAGTTTCCCTCTGATGTCCTGAGAGTTTCTCTTTATGTTGTAGATTTTAAAGCTACAGTCTGCCTGAATTAGTTTTATTCATGTACGTTTGTGTGTTTTCTTTAGTAATGTTGAGGTGAAATGTATCAGCTGTTTGCATTTGTTCAAAGTGAATAAAATGATTAAACCAGCAGCTGTAAAGTCAAGTTAAGCCCTAATTAATACTAAACTGGAAGGTGAAACTAGAAATATAATATTTCCCAGGTGTTATAGTATTTGATTGTTAGGTGCAGAAACTTCAAAGGCTTTTTACACAAAACCCTCCAAAAACCACAACTTGTCATTCTGAACTTCTTTGAACGTTCTGGTCCAGCTTGTTTCTTCTTCTTTTCAGATAGAAATTCAGCTCAGAGCTTCTGGTTTTTATTTACCAGAAACAGAGACTGATGGGATGTTTCCTTGTTTCAGGGAATCAGATCAAATGAACTGGTCCTGTGAGCAAAGCTCCAGAACAGGTGAGCTTCAAGCTTCAGTGAAGATTTTATTACTTTTTTTTATCTAAACAGAAACTTTCAGTTATAAAGTCAAGAACATAAAAGACATGACAAACCTGATGTATGTCTTCTTCCTGGAAAATGTTGTAGAATGAAAAACAAAACAAAAAAAATTCTGTTTTATTATTATTTTTCTGTGCAGCAAACTTTTAAATTCAAGCATTATCATTTGTATTTTTCATTTTAATTTGTAATAAACAACAGAGGATGGGAGCTTTTGTTATCTTTGATCATACTTTGTTTTTTTTAAGTGTGAAAGGATTGTCCAGAGATTTTGTTGATAATTTTTGAACAAGACTAGTCTGGAGAAAAAGCTGAATTCTGACAGGACTGTTGAGACAACAGCCAGTCTGAAAATCAAAATGGAGGATTGTCCTCCTAAAACAGCTATAATCTAACTAAATGTTATTATACAAACCTTTAAATTATCATCTGTTTCATATTATATAGTTATTCCAGCAGAAAATATCAAGGCACAGGAAGTGCCACAGCTAGCTGCTCCTGCTAACTGCACTTTCAAATAACCACAGAAATCAATAAAACTCTTTAAGCCAGACCTGAAACACCTCCTGGACATCTCAGAGTGGTTTCTGACAGGACAGAGGCAGCATGGGGGGGTTGAAATCAGACCGCCTCACTGGGCTGGTGGGGACTAAAGCAAAGAGCTTTCAGAGGGGGACCGCCAAAATGTCTACAATGTTTATGAGGACCCTCAGTTTCTAGGGCTGCAGTGATACAGAAAATTCACAATTTGGTTAAGTTTGATATTTTAGTCTCACAGTTTAATATTTTAAATGTCCACGCCCTTCTTAACTTGCAATTTATTGAAATTAATTCAGAACATTTGTTTAACCTCAAAAGTCCAGTTTTTAAATGAAATTTTGCTAAAACAGCAAGTTTCTCAGTGGATCTGTGCTCCACAATGCAGCCTAGGTGGAGTAGTCGAACACAGATTCACTGATCCTTCAACACAGAGCATCTTCAGAAGACAAGCTGATAAAATAAATGGTAAAAATCTGTATTGTTCCATACATAGTGTGTATTGATACATGTGTTGCATCAGTTTCCTCACGGGTGACAAATATCTCGTCACGTGAACTTTGAGAATTCACGGTTTTTGATTTCAGAGTGGGAGTTTCAAACTTTTCTCAATTTAATTTTTGTTCATTCTCGAGAACTAAAGCTGGAGTTTGATCTGCAGAAAGCCGTTAACATAAAAATAGATGTAATTTTCAAAATGTAGCCACGTGGCTCACCGGTCGATTGGTAACAAACCCTCAGAATTCGTGAAACTTAAAATAGAAGTATTGTTTTTTTTACCAGTCTAGAGCAGTTGAATCTCCAGTAGTAGTCAGATCCATCTCGAGGTAAACTCAGATCCAACAGTGGACACAGCGTTAGGGTGTGATGCAGTGATGATGTGACCAATCAGCTGCAGGGTTTGCAAAGGGAGTTGTCCAGCTTACTCACATCCTGAATAAAACTGATAAGATAATAATTATTTACAAATTTCCTCAGAACTCTAATTCAAAATGTCCGGAACTTCCCTTTAAACTCGTACAGAAGTAAAACAGAACCGTTTCCCTTCAGTTATTTCTGACTTTTCACACATTTTGTATCAGTAAAGTTGTGCAGCAGCAGTTCCTGCCTGTCAGGGCGCGCCTCTCCTCTGGTCACGTGACCAACAGGAAGAGAAACACTCCGACATTTATAAACTCCTTCCTCTAACTTTTTTACCACCAGGTGAGTCCATTTCTGCTTAAAATCTCTTCAGGTCCACACTTTAAACAAAAACCAGATTAAAGTCTGACTTGTCGACCAGGAAGTAATCGATAATCGACTTTAATCCTCGTGACGTGTTCGGCTCGAGCTCCTGTCCTCTCGTCACGACAGACGCGTTTATTCGATTAAACCCAACATTTGATGAACTTGTCTTCATGTTTTCGAGTCAAAGCAGGGATTAGAGTTGGGAACTGGAAGTTTGAACACTTTGAACAGAAATATAAAACTTTTCTGGGCGTTGGTTTCCAGCTCTGGCTCTGCTGCCACCTTTTTTTTTTATCCCAGGAAGTGTTTGTGGAGTTCTGCTGGGCCGTGGAGTGGAGTTAAACATGTTGTGGTTCTGTTTGGGTCTGTTGTCAGAGGTCTTGTTTCACAGACTGATCGATGAGTTTTACATTAAGAGAACGCATTAACAAACAGCTAATGCTTCTGTCCAACTCACAAAGTAGATAGCTGTCCTTGTCTGTTAGCAAAATATCTAAAGAACCAGTGGGTGAATGTAATGCTTATGGTCAGGACACAGTGTGTGGGTCTTATTGGATTTGAAGGAAAGGAAAGGAAATCTGAGTCAAACCTCTGATAATGTGATTTTGTTTGAAATGCTTCAGGAAACGTTGAGATATCCCATTTTTAGAAAGGTCGTTTTAAATGTGATAAACTTATTATTATAAATCTGCTGCTTCCTGATGGAGTTTCCTGCTGTTATTCTCAGTTATTACATACAGATAATGTTAGTTTGGCTTGAGACAGAACTTTATAGGTACAGAAGCAAAAACTGGACTTTTTTTTTGTGATTATTTAGTTTAGAACAAAGGTGCCCAAAGTGGGGCCCGCGGGCCAAAAACGGCCTGCCAAGCCATTTGATTTGGCCCACAAGCTGTTGTCCTGACTACTAGGTTGTGTTCTCCTGTTTTACATAAAAACACTATATTTCCATTTAGTCATTCCAACCATTGGTCCAACTATATAAAAGGGCTTTAGTACAGATAGTCTTACGTTACTTAATTTATCTTTGAATTATATTTGAATTAAACATAAGATACAAGTAACTACAAGAGACATTTATATTAGATTTATGCACAAACACAGATTTATAAACTTTATAAGACCACAAATACTCACATTTTAATTTATGAAATGTCCCATGAGCTTTTGCTGCTCAAGTGTACGTCAAATTTTCGGCACATCCATTGGCTGACAAAAAAAAACTAATTTGGACTGCTAGCTTAATCATAAAAAATAAAACTACTTAAGAAGTTGCATTTCATGTATCATATTATTGCATTTGGCCCGCAGCCCTAAGATCAATTTTCATTTTGGCCCTCTCAGGGAAAATGTTTGGGCACCCCTGGTTTAGAAGTTGCTGGACTTGATGTAAGTTTAGTTTGTGGCAAGGGTGTAACTTTAGGTCTACATTGGGGGGGGGGGGGGGGATATGCTCTCTGCCTATTTATTTATCTATTGAATCTTTTACTTTTATAAAATGTTTCAAGATATTTCGGGGTTAAAATACATTCTAGGATGTATTTTACGACATATCTAAATTTCACAACTTCCCGAGAGTATTCACCAGGTGCACGATTCAAAAAACAGCCAAAATGTGACAATAGATTAAAACCCTGCGTGTTATTTTTATCAGTTATGTTTAAACGCACATATATGACATCATAAATGTTGAAATCAGGCCAATGTTATAAAGACAACAAGAGAGCTGCAGCTGTGTACTTACCCAGTTCATTTCTATTGTCTTAGAGCAAATTGTCATTTTATTTGGGGGGGTTATTTTGACTGGATCAAATTATTGTGGGGGTCATAATCCCCATAATCTCCCTGCATATGGTTTGTAGGATAGAGGAAAAAACAGTTTGAGTGCAGGTCTATTATTTACTGTAATACCAGCTGAGAAAAGTGTTATTTTACAGTAATACACACATGATGATGATACAGAACATTTGTAAATATATATATATTTACTAATCTACTTGTCCATGTGTTAATATGGTTAAATTATTAATAATTAAATGATTCTAACTGTTTGTTTTTCTGTCTGGTTTGCGTCTCTTCAAATATCCTTCATAGAACCCATAAAAATCCTGTGAGGAGCAGGAGAATATGTTTATAGCTACTTATTTTATTAAAGAAAATATGAAACTGAGAGAAATGTGCTGCAGGTATTTCTCAGAGTTAATAAGCTGCTGTTCTTGTGGGGTTTAGAGTTTTATATTTGCTGCTGTTTGAGCATTTATTCTTGTCACATGAAGGCAAACAATATTTTTTATCAATATTTTTGTCCCATGCTTTATTGTGTTGTCTTATACAAACAGTATGAAAGAGGTCAGACACTGTTTTAGTGTGTGTGAGTAGTTATTGACACACATTGATCCTTTTTACCCACACAGAACAACAATATTCTGACTTTCGGAGTTAGAAATGTCTTTTCATGAGGCTTTTCTGCTTGTTAGATCTCTGTCATTTAAACCTGTCGGTTCAAATAGAACAAAAAGCAATGAAAAGCTACATCCATTACCCTGTTAGCTTAGCTTAGCTTAGCTTAGCCTCTAATTCAGAAACATGGCTCATCTCATGATGCAGTCATGCTGCTTTTACCAAAACTCTTTATTTTTCATTTTATCAGCAGGAGTTTGAAACAAAATGACCAAAAAGAAAACAAAAAGTTTTAGAGTTTGTTTATTTAGAGAAGAATCCAACATGTTTGTTTCCATGATTATGTCCTTGCTGGAATGTAAACATACAGATGTGCTCCTTTATGAGAGAACTCATCTGCTCTCCACGATGGTGTGAAATGTCTGATCAACCTTCAGAGGATACTTTATTTTGTCCCGTCTTGTTTCTGAGTTTCACTGGAAAGAAAACCCTCGTCCAGCAAGTTTAACCTCTTCCCACGCCCGCCGCTCTGGTTCTCCTCAGTTTTCCCTCCAGCCTAACGGGGAAAATTTAAAGGTTTTTTTTGAACAGTTGAAGTAAAACACTGCAGCTGAGCAGGAGGAGGTGAAACCAGAGCGTTTAGGTTTGGTAATAACCTCCTGGACTATAACTGAATTACAGATTTCCACACAGATTTACTATTTCCAGGTTTGCAGAGGGACAAGTCTGAACATGTTCAGAGCTGCAGGTACAAAAATAAGACTTTCCATCTCCAGCTGCTCTGTTTATATTAAAAACAGCAGCACAGAAACGTCACATTTAGTCTGTGTTTCTCTGTGGTTTAGAAACATATTTCCTGAACCACTGGATGCATTTTAATTACATTTCCCTAAAAAGCAATTATTGGATGTTTGTCTGATGAACGTTTGGAGTCAACCTGGTTCAGGATGTCTGCTGCAGTTAATCAGCTGTAAACAAAAGAAAACCACCAGATTTACAGACACTGGGCTAAAATGAGTTGTGGTAGTAGCTGAGAGTTGTCCTCATCATATACACTGAGCACTAAGAGGTTGTTTTAGATCATTCTTTAATACTTTGACTTGGTTAGTGCTGCCAGACACTGTCAGAATTAATTCAACTGGCTTCTGGTTCTCAAACTTTAGCTGTGTTTTGTGAAAAATATGTTATTTTTTACTATATTTAACCATAAAATTGATCAGAATTGTCCAATTTAAAGATATAATTTTGTTAAGCTTTATTAGCTCATATTGTCTCCAGAGATGATTTCCACTTTATTACTTATTAAACTTTAAACATATTTATCACCTCTGATTTTTTTTTTAGCTTATAAAACTGAATATTTTTATGGGTGATGCCACATTTTGTAATAGTTTATAAACTATTGTATGATTTCATTTTTAAGCTTTTTGTTGCTGTTTGCTTAAAATAAAAGCCCAGTTTTGAGTCTTTACGCTGGGTGACTTGTAGCTTTTTTCAGCTTAATGTTTAGTAAGAATTCCATTTTTATTTGACTTTAATACATACATGTGTAAATCTTTTCCCACTAAAAAACATAAAGTGAAACGTGCTTAGTCTAGTTTAGTTTAGTTTTATTAACTTTATACATTTCTTAAAAAATAAATGAACTCTGTATTCAATGAAAATATAAATCACAAATAAAATGAAAGGCAGCAGAAAGAAGAAAAGGATCTTATAATAAGTTAAGTAAAAAAATATCAATTTACACTAAAATTTCACGACATTTAATTTCCCAATTTTGTATCAATTATCTAAAGCACTATCAGTTTTTAAAACAAGATTAAAACTTAATCTTTCGTTCCAGCAGTTCATTCTTGTGTTGTAATTTAGCCTCCAACCACTAGTTGGCAGCAGTCAGTCAGGGCTTTGGCTCCTCCACTCTTAAAGAGCCAGGAAGTTTAACTGTAGCTCAAACGTAAGCATTGTGAATAATCATATAAAACAGTTTTTTTGGCAGTATATCTCCTTGCTTAATATATCACAATATATCATATCGTGACCCCTGCGTCACGATACAATATATCACGATATATCGTCTCAGGACCCCTCTGTCACGATATGTAGCCGTAGTTTAAGTAAGAACTGGAGGATCATGACATCATGTTTTGAACATGTGAGATCCTGGTTGGTGCGCAGATGTTCTCTTGTCATTTTTAATTTATGTGTTAAACCTTTTGCAGCCCCTCCTGTGATACCCCGCCCCCGGCCCTTAGATTACCAGAAACAGGTCGAGTTTTACCGGTCTTGCATCACTGTTGAATTCTCTTGTCTTTGTTGACTCTTTGCTCACTGGGTGTGACCAGCAGCCTGCATCCCAGCTCACATGGGTGTTTCTCTCTTTTAGCTTCTGCTGTTTCATAAGAAAAGCGAGGGGAGCAGACCACAGTCCAGGATCTTCAACACTTTCACAGAGCTGTAAGTACCTCCTAGAGAACCAGAACTTTAAGGTTTTCTCCCTCAGTCTGTTTTCCTTTGCTTTTTACTGAACATATCCAAGAACACAGTTTAGATATTTAGCTGCTGTTTTTTTCCTCTTGGTAGACTCGGTGGATAAATATCGGAGACGATGGAGAACCCTCTACAGAAGCTGGTGGCTCAGAACAAGGACACGGTGGAGACGGTGATGGAGGTGTTTGAGCAGGGAGCTGAAATGGTGGCCAGCATCGCCGGCGACATCTTCCCCGTCTTCTCCATCGCCGCCCCCATCATCAAACTGGCTCTCGACAACGTGGAGAGCAAGGAGGCCGCCTACATGAAGGAGCAGTTTCAGAAGGTCCGGGACCGTCTGGAGGTGGCCTCCGAGGAGATTCAGAGGATCAACGACGAGATCAAGAAGAACGCGGTCAACGTTGCGTATTTCTCCGTGGAGGAGAACATCACAAACCAGTTCAGGAAGTACATGGACATCCTCAACGCCAAACCCAAGTTCAGGGAGGTCAAGAAGAAGCTTTTCTTGGAACATTTTGCCAAAACCGACGGAGACAAAAACCTCACCATCCTGTACAACGCCGTGACCGGAGACAACTTCTCCGGGGAGTCGGTGCTCGAGGTCATCCTGAACTGCGAGGAGAAAAGTCGCCGGCCGATGGAGGACTTCTGTTCTCGGCTGAAGAATCTCTTCTGCGTTGGGCTCATTGCGCTGTTGGGCCACGCCGCTCTGAAGGGCTACGACGAGGAGGACGCACTTCTGAAGGAGTGGGGGGAGAAGATGAAGAGCGTCCAGGAGAAAATGAACGCCGTCATTGAGGACTGCATCGTCAGCTTCCCCAAGCAAGCTGAGCAGGATTCCAAACGACTGGTGAGAGACCAGGTGGACCAGACCAACCAGCAGCTGGCCGACGCCATCGCAGAGAAGCTGAAGAAGAAGTACGACTGGGTGGGCTGGTCCGTGCGCGTGTTCAGGTCTCCCACATCCCTGTTCGCCAACAAGAAGGATTTCCACTGCCCCGCGGGGAAGAGCCGCTTCCAGGTGCCCACGTCTGATGACAAACTAAACGTCTGGGTGTCGTACAGCTCCTCGCCCGAGCCCGTGGATAAGAACCAGATCCAGCAGCTGATCCAGAGTCAGAAGAAGCTGACGGTGAAGGGCGTAGCAGAGACTCTGTTTGCGGAGTTACCTGGCGACTGTGTGGTTCACACGGTCAAAACCACCAAAGACCTGGGCTGCTCCTGGAGCTTTACAGACGAACTCCATTACTGGGAGGAGCACAAGAACTTTTACGTCTGTGTCCACTCCGCTTAAAGGTTCAGGTCCTGATAATAAATACTTTCTCTATCCCTGTTTGTGTTTATTATAACAGTCTACTGCCATACTCATTGTTCCCTTGTGCCTTATTTTAGACACATTTAGGCTTGTGTGGAGTTCTTAAGAGTGGTAACTATCTTACCTGCAGTAGACAACAGAGAGAGAGAAGAAATTCTTATTTTTCCACAGCTAAAATGACTCCAACTCAAACTTTTTTTAGCAGTTGTATCAAATTACACACTAAAAACTGATGGGTTAAAAACAACCCAGCACTGGGTCAAACCTGAACCCTGGTAGTTTTAGGTTTTCTACCTCAAAACTGAGTTCAACTGACTCATTTTTGAGCGACCCATTTTGTACCCATCTCAATATTGATTTAATCCGCTGTAGTATCACTTTAATTCTCTTCTGTAGCTAAGGCTAATGTTAGCTAAATATTTAGCTGTGTTCCTTAAGTCCTAATCTTCACCTTTGACATTTAACCCTGACTTCTAATCCCAGCATAATTTAACCATAAAAACAGTAACAGCTAAGTACGACCTATGAAATGCTCCTTACTGCTGTATATAAGATACTGACTTCTTATGTTTACTCCACACAACCCTACTTTATAAAAGACAATCATCTGAAGTGTAACCCTTACATTAATCTTTTTCTGTTAAGTTTTATTTACTAAATAAATTCAGCTGCAGTCTTTTCCCAGATAAAACTTGTATGTTGTGGTTAAAGTTTGGTGCGAAGCAGGAAGAGTTTTTCCTCGTTCTGATCAGAAACCTGTTAGTTTTACAGTCAAACTGTGGAACAGATTATTGTGTTGATGCTGACATTGATGCACTGACTTCACCTTCCTGACTAAACCATAGAAGAATTGGAAAATCCTTATTTTGGTTTCACTTGCAATACTAATTAATTAAACAAATTAAAAGTCATCTCTTCAGTTGAACACTAGTGTTTCTGAAACAACTTCTTATTTCAGTCTGATCAAAAACCTGATCTTAAACCTTCAGAAGTTTCATTTTATGCAAAAATATTTTTTATTCTTTACCATGTATGGGTTGTGTTCTAATGGTATTTAAGAGACTTTGATCAAAGTTTTTATAATCAGATTTTCCTGTTTACACTGGAAAATGTTTTTAACTGTTTTACTTATTTTCTTTCTTTAACCTTTTAAAAATAATTATTCACTACAAAGATCTTAAAGTTAAAATGTCTTTTTAAAATCTGTTTGACATAATTTGTATTTCCTTGTGATATTTGGGTATTTTATGTTTCATATTAAGTTGGCTGAAAGAAAAAAGTAATAAATCTTTAAAAACAGTCGTGCATCATTTGTTGGTACTGTTCTTTTTGCAGCTGCTAAAGTTTTCTTTCATTTCTAAAGTTGTGGCAACATTTTAAAATCTGCTTTTTGTTTTTGGGACATTTGGCTAGAATTATTCCTTAAAAATAGTTCAACATATGTTTAACTGTAGAAAAGTCTTTTTCATAAGATTTTTTAATAACAGTTCAAATTATAAAAAGTTCTTTTGAAAACGATTTTTTAAATTGTAGACATAGTGAGGATGGATTCTTCTGTTAGAAGCTGTTAAATCCAGATTTGTCCACAAACAAAGGGCATCTGTCCATCCGAGGATTCATGTTTGGAATCATCACCAAGACCAAATATCTGGTTCTTGGTTGAAGTTTGTGAGCTGCTATCAGAAGGTTTTACACAACCCAGAGAGATGTTCACCACATTTGTTTTTTTAACAGTCTGGATGTTCAAACCTTTAGTTCCATCTCATCCTGCTGTTCTGAGGCTGACTAAGATTGAACTGCAGAAAAGAAAAGGTTTTCTGTGGTTCTGCAGCTGGGAAACACCCACAGTGCTCTGTAATCATGTGGTCCTGGTCGTTCTATCTTTGGGACACAAACACTCACAGCAGCACGGCAGTTTGTTAAAGTGGTGGACACAAATGAACAAGTGCAACAAATGTGGGTCAAAGGCTGTTGTTCTGAGCTGCTGTCAGGGAGTTTTTTATTATTTTTAGGCTGAACCGTTAAACTGATAAACAGACAGAGCTGGAAGTCACAGAGAACCAGCACCTTCTAGTGACTAAACTCTGACATAAAGCTGGGAACTTCACACTTTAACTGGTAAAACAAATTCCCAGACAGGAAGTCAAACACCTTCAACCACAGAATAAAAGTCCCGTTACTTTGTTTTTTATTTTACTTTTTGTTTTTAACATGATATTTTGACTTCTGTTTGGACGGTGGAAGTTAATGTGTCATCTTTGTTCATGCCAAAAGGTTGAACTTATCAATTATTATTATTTTCATGCCAAAATTGCCCATTTTCATACATTTGCATGATTTAATAAGTCAAACTGTGATTATTGTGTAGAAAAACAACAGAATTTTAGTCAAATTTTAATTAAAAAAAAAATAACTGAATAACATCAGTTCTGTCTGAGCAGAGCTGCTTGTGCTGCCTCCTCAGCAGTTCTGGAAGAAAAGCTGATTCGCCTGAAGACTGAGGAACCTGTGTAATATTGGAAGAACACTTTTGGCCAAATGGCTGCAGAGGAAGCAACATTTAACAGCTACTTATGGTTGACTTGACTCCCACTCATCATTCAGATAAATTACAGTGTGGTACAATTAGGGCTAATTCTACACTGATTTATAACACTACCCAGCACTACACAACACTACACAGCACTACACAGCACTACACAACACTACACAACACTACACAGCACTACACAACACTACACAGCACTACACAGCACTACACAACACTACACAACACTACACAACACTACACAACACTACACAGCACTACACAACACTACA
>JARVJO010000305.1:2675413-2700025 GCA_031762555.1 Cynodonichthys magdalenae
CTACACACCACTACACAGCACTACACACCACTACACAGCACTACACAGCACTACACACCACTACACAGCACTACACAGCACTACACAGCACTACACACCACTACACAGCACTACACACCACTACACAGCACTACACAGCACTACACACCACTACACAGCACTACACACCACTACACACCACTACACACCACTACACAAAACAACTGAACAACTGGACTAAGGGTTGTGCACAACTTAAACAGTTCAGTTATTAGAAATACCAGATTAATGATTCATTTATCTGATCAGCTTCGTCTTTACTCTGCTGTTTAAGTAAAAGTAAAAAAAGTAAAAAATAAAAGTCAAGCTATTAAGATGTATTTTAAAATGAAAATGAAAGGGGTCAGTGAGAGTTAAAGCAGTTTGAGGAAGTTTCTGTTCACCAGGCTGCTCCAACATTTTAGTCATGAAATTCTTCTGTTATCAGCAAACTGATTTTTTTCAACTTTTAGCAGAAAGGAAAAGGAGTTTAACTCTATCAGTGACATTCAGTCTTCAAACCCTGAGATGCATTATTTACACACTTTAACTCACATCAACTGCAGAAAGCCCAGCCCAGTGCTGTTCAAATAAAATTAGACTCAGATTACTAAAGTCACATAGATTATACTCATCCTGGGTCTTCCCCGGGGCCTCCTACCAGTGGGACGTGCCCGGAACACCTCTAAAGGGAGGTGTCCAGGAGGCATCCTAATCAGATGAACCACCTCAACTCACTCCTTTCGATGTGGAGGAGCAGCGGCTCTACTCTGAGCTCCCCCCGCGTGATGGAGCCCCTCGTCCTTTCTCTAAGGCTGAGCCCAGCCCACCCTACAAAGGAAGCTCATTCCAGTGGCTTGTATCCAGGATCTGGTCATGTTCCACACCTTATGACAGCTGAGGGTTTTGAACATAATGAGTAAATCCAGAGCTTTGCCTTTTGACTCAGCTCTTTCTTCACCACGACTGACCAAAGCAACGCCCTCATTACTGAGGACGAGGCCCCAATCCGTTGATCCATCTCCCACTCCATCCTACCATTACTCGTGAACAAGACACCCAGATATTTAAACTCCTCCACATGTAGCAGAGACTCTCCTCTCATCCATCTCTTGTCGAGAACCATGACCTCAGACTTAGAGGAACTGACTCTCATCCCAGCCGCTTCACACTCAGCAGCAAACCACCCCAGTGCAGGTCTTGGTCTTGGTCCGAAGACCCCAAACCAGACCCCCTCCTCTCCACGACTGTACCTTGAGATCCTGTCCATAAACACTAATCAGACACGTAAACATTTCCTCTGCTAACCACTAGAGGGAGTTTGTGTGTCCCAGGAGAATTTGTAATAGTTTTAAAACCTTTAAAGTAGTCAACAAAAAATGCATGTGAGTTGGATCCTAAAGCATGCCTTATCTTTGCATGCCACATTTGAGTCTGCTGCCCAAAATGTGTCAAAAAAAGACAATTTCCACAAATGTCGGTCAAAGTTTCATGGGTTTTTATTGAATGTGTGAACAGTATTGGATTCATTAGGAATCACACTGAACCTCTAACCCCTTACAAACAAACAATAGATGAGTTTCTGGGCACAGCAGTTTTGTCTTTTCTGTGTAAAAATGCAGCAAAAGGCTGCTTTCTGTCCACGCCCAGGTGGGTTGAAGAGGCTCCTGACCCGTGACGGCTGAATAGGCGAAGTGATGGTTTTAATCAGCACAGAATTACTTTTCCATGGACATTATTTGTCCACACAACTCTGCATTGAGACCGGCCCATCAGGTGACCTCAGGAACGCAGAAAAACATCACGTGGCAGCGGAAACCTTCGCCCGCCTTGCAAGAGCACATTGTACTTCCACCGTTCACCTCAGCCTAACCTTCTACCCTTCAATCTGTCAGAACAGAATCAGCAATAGTTTTGATTTGAAGATATGTCACATGTTTGGGTCAGGTGCTGCACATCTGATGGTTCAGGGAAGTGGCTACGTTTTTACCATGCATGGTTCCTGTCAGCTAAATTTGGAACAAATAGGATGAGTTTGTGTCATAGGAAGCTGCTGACTGCATGAACTGAACAAGATTTGAAAGAAAACCCAATGAAGAGTCAAAGGTTTGATCCTTCCATTCATTTTATGGTCATCCATGGCCTCCACCCACTCCATGGTGGGTTACAAGTTTTACTTTTCCACTGATGCTCTCGATGGGTTTTCTAATCCAGAGGGAAATAAATCAACAACACATCTCTTCAAAGTGAATCCTTATCAGAAAGATGTTCCAATCTGTGCATCTTTTCCTACAAAACTCACACTATAGTTGTTTTTCATCAAGGCAGTGATTCTAAGAACCTGAACATTGTACAACTACTGCTTTATTTCATTCTGCACAGTAAAAACTTTAAATATTTCACCTTTTTTCTTATCAAATTCCCTTCATTGGTGGTATGCAGTCATTCCTACATTTCAGGCTGCAACATGTTCCAGAAGATGCAGGGGTGGTAAAGCTTTTAGCTGCTTTGTATTGTTGGAATTCTGCTCTCGTCACAAAACCTCCAGACACTGATGATACCAAGTGATGAAGAGTTTTAGGTGCTATTTTGTCCCATTCTGTCTCAAAAATGAGGTTTGCTATCACACGTTTTGGTTTCTAAATTCTACAGTGGACTCCATAAGGTCTAGAACCTGGTCCCATTTCTTCCTCAGCCCAGCACAGTGGGTCCCAAACTTGGGATTGTGACCCAACTGTGGGTCATGAAGCATCAAGTTGGGGTTCTTGGATAATCTCTGGAAATCAAATTAGAGGTAAAAAAAAAATAGATTGGGGATTTTTTTGTAATTATTACAAAAAACAAACATAAAATAACCATAAAAATAGCATTGCTGTAAAATCTGTTTGGATTGTCAATTAAACTCTTGTTTATTGACAAAGTTTGTGTACTCAGACTAGTAACATTTGGTAACAAGCTTTTGCACAGATATTTTGTGGGTCAGAAGGTGAAAAGTTTGGGAACCATTGGCCCAGCAGAACATGGTTTTGTGTTATCGCAGTCAAAACTGATTGGGTGTCGGTTGAATAGATTTGGTCTTTAAGGCAGCAGATATTATATACAGTATTAAGGCTGCCATCACAAAACCATGAGTTTGGACTTGCTGTCTTTTTTATGCATATTTTATTTGTATATATAAATATATACAACACATTCTCACTCCAGACTCGCCACATATTGATGCTTGTCCAGGTTCCCTCTGCGTCAGGTTTTGCGTGTCGGGTGACCCCCTCGGGTCAGTTAACGATGCACGAGGCTTTTCCAGGTTCACGGCACATATATAGGATAGGACATAGGATGTCTAGGGCTAATAGAAGTTAAATTTAGGGTTTGGGACAGTCAGTTACCCGAAGCATCAAAACCTGATACAGAGGAACCCTTGGTCAAGCGTCAGTAAGGGACTAGTTGGGAGTGAGAATGGGCTGATGGATATGTACACACGTATGTTTTCTCAACAGCACAATTGGCTTCATGTTCACCTGTGCTGTTTCTATAATCCATCCTTACACACTGAAGTCTGGGCAAGACTCAACAGGTCTTTGTGGCATTTCTAGTTGACTTTGTGTCAAACAAAAGTCCCTCAAATTAAAGTCTTATGTTTGGTGTCACTTATAGGACTGGTATTGTTTGGATAAAAACCAAAGACTTTCAGTTTCTCTGCTGACAGTTTTACTCTGTTTCAGTCATTTGTACCGAGGATTGTTCTAATCATGTTCTTATAGAAGTGAGTTCTGCCTAAACAACCTTATTGGTTTTTGCCCACAAATACGATTTGTTTGGGTTGAGCAACATTCCACCAAAAGACTGAAGATAGTTTTCTCTTCTGTGACGTTTCTGAGATTTTTCACCTCAACTAGTCCACTTGGCGTCCTGCTTCATGGAGACTTAGGGAGTTTTTTGTTGTTGGTTTGTTTACTGTTTGGCTATATTTGGTTTGTTTGTCACTCATTTGATGTTGTACGTTAACCCACTGTGTTACCGGGCTGCGATTGTTGCGATTGTTGACAAATTGCCATCAGCATTTATGAGCAAGTTTCCAAACTGTTTCAAAATGTTCACATGGCTTCACATTTTCCTCTCAGGACCTGGCAGATCCTTCATTTTCATGGTTCAGATTTTGCAGTTGTCAAACAAAAACCATGTCATCGCGACCAACGAGCAGCAGAAATTCACAGTTTTGTTGTAAGATGAGTTTGGATTGGACTAAATAAAACTAAAAGAATTGTAAATTGTGTTTATTTTTGATTGAATAGCATCCAGCTGCTTTGATTTCTTTCATTCTTTGAAAATATTGTATCAGCTGGGTCAGGGACTACAGCAGAAATTAACATCTAGAGCTATAATCTGATGCCTTCGTGGTTAATGTATCATGTATATTATCCCTGCTTTAAAAAAATAAATCATCAATCAACCTGCTCGTTTAGTTGGTCCACGCGTTTCCAGAGAAAGCAGCAATAAAACCAAACTCGGTGATCTGGTTTCCTACAGGTTATTCAGCTTTTTAAACTAAAGTGTTTGGGATTAAATTAAAAAGAAAACACAGACATGCCTGTGGCTGAGAGCTAATCCACTGACTGAGCATCAGGATGAATCAGTGGGTCCATTCAGTCTCCTGCTGGGTTTGAGTCAGAACAGAACTTTGATTCTGTCGTCATTTCTGATTTCTGATAAGCTTTTTTTTACAGGATGTGTTTCAGCTCAGTGATGCTGCTGTTAAACCTCAGCATTTTTTTTACAGGCTAAGCTGTGTCAGAAACATGTTTAACCTAAAACAGACAAATAAAACTCAACAAACCTTTGGTTTAGTTTTGAATCATTGTGAAAATTCTAAATTTATTTTCCAAAATAGTTACTCTAAAATGTGTTGTTATTTAAACCCAAAGCAGACAAAAAAATTAGGACCAGTTTCAAACGCCATGCTAAATATCTGCCTCATTTCTTGTGCTTTAAACACAGGATCTCATGAATCTGTTTGATTTTACAGAATATTGTTGAGCAGTTTCAAAACCTTTAATAAAATTTATGTTTTCTTCCTGACATCCTCGAATATTCTTATATTGTTTTAATCTTATCACCAAAATGTAAAGATTTGAACACAAACACTGAATAATTTCCAAACATTTCATTTAATAAACATATTAAATGACTGAAACCTTTTTATAAATATAGAATCATGTTGTGTTTATATTTGATGAGTCACTGTTATTTTATTAAAACAATAAAACTGGACCCTCACAGAACCCTCAGAGGTTCAGTTTGTGTAAAAAACAAGTTTTATCTCCATCTAGTGGTCAGTGTGGGTCAGCACAGTGGGACAGTGGTTAGAGTTGTTGTCTCACAGCTTCACAGCTCAGCTCTGGTCTCTCTGTGAGGGGTTTACAGGTTCCGCCTGTGCCTGGGTGGGTTTTCTCTGGGTTTGCTGCTTTCAAACTAAAATCATGCATATTAGGTTAACTGGTGATGAAACTGTCAGTGAACGTAATTATGAATACAATTATATATATATAATTTTAAAAGGACATGAGTCTTCTGAAAGACTTCATCACTGCTTGTGTTCGATGAGCAGAAATAAGGCAACGTTTAATTGGTAGTGGCCCCTCCTGAGCTCCTCCTGGCTCCGCCCCTGATTCAGGTGACTTGTTTTTAACTGGTCATGAAGACTTCCTTTAACAAAGGCTGCTGAATCTCTACATCTTTGACAGCCTGCAGAAACACAATTCAGAAATACAAAAAGACGTCTTAACATGTTTATACAATATTATATACAGCATAAATAACAAGAACTTTTAGTTTAATTAGTTCCACCTGTTCAAGTGTTTGTTAACACGTGGTTAATCAGCCAATCAGATGGGAGAAATAAAATACTAAGACATCAAGAAGGTGTCAAGATGATGGATGGATAGATGATGGATGATGGATGGATGGATGGATGGATGGATGGATGGATGGATGGACGGATGAATGGATGATGGATGGATGAATGGATGATGGATAGATGGTTGGATTATGGATGGATGAATGAATGGATGACGGATGGATGGTTGGATGGATGATAAATGGATGGTTGGATGGATGATAAATGGATAGATGGATGAATGGATGATGGATGGATGGATGGATGGATGGATGAATGAATGGATGGATGAATGGATGAATGGATGGATGGATGGATGGATGGATGGATGAATGAATGGATGGATGAATGGATGAATGGATGATGGATGGATGGAACCAGCTTCTTGAACCTAATAAAGAGGCTGATGAGTTTATTCCCAGGTTTAGAAATAGAAACCATCTTTATTTTCCTTCAGTTTGAATTTCAGGTGTTTTAAGTGAATTAGATCTACTAACCAATAAACGACCAGTATTTGTTTTTATTTACGTACTTCTTCTGTCCCCCTGTAGCACAAAGACCTGATGTTAAAAACAGCGAGACTGATGGAGACACACAACTGCAGGACGGAGACAACGATCATGGTGATGTCCACACCTCTCAGCAACCTCTGACAGACGACAGGAAAGAAAACAAAGATCGGAGCTGCTGATGACTAAAATATAGATTCAATAATGTTGCAATAAGAAAGGACTTTTTTGTCAAAATAATGACATGAGGCTGAAGGTGACTACCTGAGCTAAGTTAGCCAGGAATATGCAGTTGTTGTTGTTTACGTTATGATTGTTGTTGTTTACACACATCCAGATGATGGTGAAGTTTGCCAGGTGGACGGCATACAGCACGATGCCAACAATGGCTACGATGGCTCCAAGGATGTGGACAAATGCAGAGAATCCCACCTGAGAGGAGAGACTTGATCATTTCACAGTGATGAGTTTAATATTTTTAGTTTCAGGTTTTACCTACCAGGCAGGGGAAAGGAAACGTGTCAGCAAGAACTGAAATGATTCCAGCTGTGATGAACTGAAAGAAAAAGGAGAATGGATCATCAGAAAAGCCAAATAATACTGTAGTTTTGTGTTTTTTCTTTAGTTACCATAAATCACCATTATCTTAATACTTTTTATAGATGTAATTAATTTGTGTGGTAATTTCACTGCAACATTTGGTCACTTGTTTTGTGTATTAATGTTAATCCTGACTTCATTTCCTGTTCTTTCTCCTGCATGATGTTAAAACGACTTCTGCAAACGTTGCTATATTCAAACCATTTATGCATCAAAACATTTGGCTCGTTGGAAATAGTTTTCCATGACTTTTCTAATGTTTGTAACTTTTTTTTCACTTTATTTACAGAAAAAGTACATTTAAAATGAGTACTTAAAAAGTACTCAGTTAAGATTAGGAAGTAGCTTTAAATCCAAAGTTATTCTGATGTTTATTTTGTGACATCTTATGAGCTTAGAAAGTTGTGCCTGTTGAATAACTGAAGGCACTAAAAACTGATTTTTATTTATTTATTTTTACCAAAGCACCGATCCAGAACGGATAAGCTTCTGTTCGTTGTGGACCAAGTCCAACGTTGAACACACCAACCAGGATCTCTATCGTCTGTATAAAATCACAAAAATAAAAGCACAAAGAGGTCAAACTTGTTTTATTTATTTAAAAAGCAACATTTTAAATGTTTCTCACCCCGAGAGCTCCGACTGCACTGCTCCTCATCAGTCCTGTGTTTACAGACCAGCACGTCGGTCCGGACCCCTGCTCTTTGAGGGTTTGACACCAGGATGATGAGATGCTGTTATCAGTTGCCATGGTGACGGTGGTCACTCCCTTGTCTTTCACTGTACAATTTCTTAGTTTCAACATTTGATTTGTTTCCTTTGTTCTATGTGAATAAAATATGAGTTTGAAACATTTACATTCTATTTGTTTTTGTTTTACAAAAGATCCAAAAAGTCAGAATTTGATGAGAGCTGGATCCATGGATGGATGTAAATATGGAGTAACCTTAATATAAATCAACACTAACATAGTTAAAAAACAAAACAGAAGTTAACTTTTAAAACATTATAGTTTTTAACATCCTCAGTAAACACATTCATGGCTTATTTTGCAGATAAACACAATAATAAGGTTAATTACTATAAATGTGTTTAATTGCACAGAACTTACCTGGTGAGGCACCTCCTGTCTGTAAAACTGACCGTTTACCTTTTTATCACTAGTTCAGGCAGCAGAAACTGAACAGATGCTTCCTGTCGCTGGTATTTCAAATTAAAAGCATACTCAAAGACAAGTAGAGACAGAAATGCGATTGATTACTTCTGATTAACTCATGTGATGTGTATAATCATAGAACTTAATTTAAAACCTGAAATCATTTCTAACACATCAGTGAAAAGTTTTAGTGCAATGATATTTAAATTTGGGTTTAATCTTCAGGAAAAGCAGATTCATTTTAAATAATTTGAATGTGAACAGATCAATAATCAACATTTTTATATCAAACTTTATATTAAATGCATGTGAAGAAGAGAGTCAGAGCAGAAATGTTCTTCAGCATCAGCAGCTGCCAAAGTCAACAAGAAGCAAATATGCAGCTGATTGTTGCTCAGTAAAAGAGAAAGATTAAACTTATCCTTTCTTTGCATTCCCACCTTTAAAACAGACTGCTTCAGATTGATCAACTGAAAAAAACTGATTTATTTTCCTAAATACGTGCAGGTATATTTCTGAAACTTTTCTTTTACACTCAACTCCCTTTTCTTTGCTTCTAAATACTTTTGTAAAAATATTAAACCATTTTTCCAAACACTACAAGACGTAAAAAAATCAGTTTGACAGATTTGAACCTAAAGAGGAGTTCAGATTTGTAAAGTTGACATTAAAGAGCCAAAGAAGTGAGTCATTGCACTGCAACGGTTTGAAGCAGCTGGGAATTTATCAGGTTTGTGTTTGTGAAACATCTGGAGCTCCTGGTCCAGCTGCTGTCCTGAGACCTGATTCTGGAGCCAGCAGGAGGTTGAACTTTTATTTAACATGCTCTGTTTTCTGCCTCAGACATGTTACATGTAATAAGTCTGATTTTTGTGACTCTGTTTGTCAAACTAAATCAGTTCTTTAGTCTTTTGGTTCATTTGAACAACAGCAGGAACAATACAAATCCATGACATAAAGAACAAACAGACTGAAAGCAGGTGTTTGACAGGAAAAGGTTGGTTTAAAAAAGAGATGGCTCCGTAAAACATACAAGGAAGTGAAACAGAAAAAAACACTAAACCCAGAACAAAACCTAAAACAAAAAGGAGCTTCATTAAACATAAAGAAAACTTCACAAACTGTGAGGTTAGTAAAAAACAAAAGATAATAAAAAGTTGTGACTGATTTATTCATTTCTTATTTCTTTATTTCTGTTCTACTAAACCCTTTATTAAACAAAGGGTTAAGTTTTTTCCCAGCAAGAGGAGGAACTTCTGGGAACAAGCTGGCAGCTCTCCCACTCCTCTCAGTTTGTTCAAACACAATCAGATCAACAGAGGAGAATCAAATCCTGTCTGTTTTTGTGTCGATCCCAGTTTGCTTCAGCTCTAACAGGTCAGTCTTTATCTTCGATTCAGGTTTAACTTATCTGCTTCATGTTTGCTCACTGAAGTAAAGCAGGGCTGATAAAGACTGTTTGAGAAACAAGGAAGTTAAAACACGTTGAGATGTTTCACATTTAAGAGACTGACTCTGTAAATCAGCTATTTTTACTGTAAAACTGATCTTATTGATTTTGAGATGATTTTCTTCTTCTTCTGATGAAGAAAGATGTTAAATAAAAATGTAAATATTCATTGTAGAAGAGATATTCATCCAGTGATTGTTGTTTTTGTCACAGCAGCACAAAACTCAGAGGCTTTTTTTCTTCTTCAGCTTGAACTTGGCTGTTTTCATCATCCTCATCTTCTCACTGTTCTGAACCCGTAAATATCTGTATCCATGTCCTGAAGTTAGGTTAATGCTGAAGAAATAGATTAAATGTTTCAGGTTAAGATCAGAAAACAGGACTGGAATTTTTCCAGTAACAGTCAAGTATTATAATGTGTAGATGTTTTTATTAATTCTTATTCTTATTCTTATTCCAAAGAGTAATAGAAAGATGTTGTAAAATGTGAACTCACATGTCATAGAACCTGCTTTGTAATATATTTTCTATCTGATGAAAATAAATGTTATAATTTAAGCTCAAAATTCACTTTATTAGAAATTCCCTATTTCAAAAAAGAGAAAATAAGAAAAATAAACAGAGAAAAGTGGGGATGAAGATTAAAAGGGAAAGAAAGGGATAGTAGAGGAGAGAGAAGCACAGAGATTAGACTTTAGAAGTCTGCCACATAATCCACTTCTTTCAATAAGAGTTGTTTTGTTTTGAACTGTTTTACTTTGTCTTTCAAACACAAATATGTCTCCTTTACATATATTTATTTATTATAAATATAGAGAAATTAAGAGAAAGAAATGTATGTTTGTATTGTTCTCATATTTTTTTTATGAAACAACGTTTTATTCTATCATTTTAGTTACCATACATCTGTAAAAGCTAGTGTAATGTAAAATTGTTTTGAAGAGCTTCCTTAGCCAATGCTTTTATTTTAAAGTTTTCTGTGGAAGACGGAAGTTTTATAGTGAAAAGGCTTTAGTTCTTCCGCATATAATACCTCATTGCGCTTAACAGTAAAGTCGTGGAAAAAGCAGAGAATCCGTCCGAAGATACAACAAGGTAAAATAAACATGAATGTTTGATGTTTTTAAGGTTGTTTTCTTTTTTTTACGTAAACAGAGTAAAGCTACAACGTACTGTACGCTGTTTCCTGTTCAGCTCTTAACGTAAACAAAAAGTCCCAGACTGCCAACCGCCTTTTTGAGGAACTTGTTTGAAACCCTGCAAGTTTTAGCTATCTATCTAGCCCAATCTCGCGATATTTATTTAAAATAAATATAATCTGATAATCAGTTATCTCCAGCCATATTTTACTGTTACTTTGATAAAGTTTATCCAGATGTTAGAAACCAGATTTATGTGGAAATGTTGTTTCTAAATCCTGCAGTGTTTCCTCTGTGGATATTTCTGGACAAATGGAATCATGGAAAATGTGGAAACTCTGGGTTTGTTTATTATTTTTAGCTTTAGCTGAATTCATGTTGTCACATGGTACCATATGCATATTCTACAGCTAGAGCTCACTTTGTTTACATTAGGTCCCTCAAAATGGCCGCACCGAGCAAGTATAAATGGGCTTATTTTGGATCAGGAGTCATGTTTTATTTATTTTTTTCTGTTAAAGTTTTAATTTACAAACAAAAAAAGTACAGCCTTCATTTAGTTATAGATGTTTTAAAGAAGTCCAGTCACTGGATAGGGCTTTCAGCAGGAAGTGAGTCTTTGGATCCAGCCCTGGATCCACCAGAGCCATGTGCAAAGTTGTATTCAGCTTATTAAAATCTAACAGGTTTAAAGTCTTTAAATACTCTGTCGTCTGCCTCCAGGAGCAGGAAGCATGTCTCTGAGTATGAACAAGGTTGATGGGGTCACCGTGTTCACCCTGACCTCTGACCCTGGAAGTCGTTGGCCTCCTTTGTGTCAGATCCTGAGGAGCCTCTGCTACAGCCCAGTGTGCTGCTCGGTGTCCGAGCACCTGAGGAGGATCCAGAGAACCTCTCTGTCTGTGCTCGGGGTGAGAAACAGTCCTTTGTGTTTCTTGTTTTTATTTAGAGCTCATAGTTTCATCAAATCATGATTCAACACAGATCTGAACCTCAAGCTGTTCGGTGGAGCATTAAGATGTTTTTTCTCTTTCTCAGGCTCTGCAGATCATCATTGGACTGCTCAACATCGGCCTCGGCGCCATCATCTATAACACCTATACGATGCCATATTTTAGCATAAAAAATGGGAATCCTTATTGGCTGGGAACGTTGGTAAACAACCACAAACAGCATAAAATACACAAAGAAACTGGATAAAAACAAGTCTTCATTTGTGACCTAAATGTCTTCAGTTGTAATTGTTTAATTTGATGTAATTGATTAAATAATTAATTCAATGTTCAGGAGACATGAAAGTGTCAAACAAGCTGCAGTAAAATACTATAAATATTTAAATGTTTCCAGATTTGAAGCTAAAAGATTCTCACATGACGTATTTAGTTGTTGCAACCAGAAGTGATGTGGCTGCTCACTGAGCCGACACTTTTTAACACTCAGGTAAAATTCTTTGTTTATAACCCCAATCTCAAAAAAAGATGTGAAAAAGTAAATTAAAACAAATTGCAATGATTTTCGCAACTTACAAACCTAAATATTATTCACAATGAAATACAATGAAGATATCAAATGATAAAACTAAGAAATTATCGGACAGACAAATCCATTTTGGATACTTTGTGACAGCCAAAGAAATTTACTAAAGGACCATATTTATCCTGCGGGCCACTTGTTGAATAAAGATGACATCAACATGAAGAACTTTTTCAACCTCAAACTGCTCACAGGACAGCAGCTTCTTTAGTTTCCAAACTGCTTCATAAAATATATAAATTAATTCACTGTTTTTGTGAAAAAATTAAATTAGTTTTTCTCTCGTTGTTTAGTTCCTTCTGTTCGGCATCGTGTCCATTTTGTCTGAGAAGTATCCAAGTCCATGTTTGGTGAGTTAAACTTTATAACTTCCTTTTTGAAATTTTACTTTAGTGATCTAAAAGATCATTTTCATGGAATATTTGGTCAGCTGTGATTAAAAACTTTTTTTATCTCTATTTTATGCAAAATGACAGAATGGCATTAGAGTGATTACTAATCAGCCAACTTTGAACCAGTTTTTATTTTGTTAATATTTCTCATGATGTTTTGTTTGCTTGTACATAAAGTGACAAGTTTTCTCTTTCAGGTCATCCTCAGCGTAATCCTAAATTTGGCCGGAGTGGCCTTTGCCATCACGGCCGTTGTTCTCTACAGCATCGGCATGTCAGAAATATATCTGTGGTGGTTTGACTGTGATCGGCGTCACTACTGGTCTTATACTACACCAAGTCCATCTCATGAAGAGAAGTACTTTCAAGAGACCTGCCTGCAGAGCAAAAACCTGATTCTGGTAAGATCCCAGCAGTCAAAACTCTTCAGTTCCTTTAAAGAACCTGTTTAAAAACTCCCATTAATTAGCGTTTATCTTAAGGTTTTCTTTCATCTTCTAACATTTATAGATTCATGATGTTTTATTAAATCTTTTAATTCAAAATAAGCCTAGAAATAAATTATCTTGGCTGAGTAATTATTTAATGTCGGCACATGAAAGCTGTAAGATATTTAACATCCTGTCAGAGTTTAAAAGGTTGGGTGTGCCACCTGGTGGCACAAGCTGTGAACTGCAGCCAACAGGTTGTTTGAAGCTTTTAGACAACCTGAGGCATCAAACCAAACAAAGTTAAAGGTCTAAGTGTTGTTTTTGTCCTGACAGATGCTCGTGAGGAGCCTCTGTGGTGTGCTGATTGTTCTGTCCGTCCTGGAGCTCTGCGTCGTCATCAGCTCTGTGGTCTTGGGGATCAAAGCTCTGAAGAGCTCTGATGAAGAACAAAGCAAGGTTTTTTACAGAAAACTGTTCTTTCCTGTAGAAATCTGTTCCACCTACAAAAACATCAAACTGTCTGTCTTGAGGTCTGATGTTTTCTTGCATCATGTTGACACAGTTTCTGTTCTCATTATGATTTCTGTCCTTTAGAGCTGCTGTGACTCAGAACAGATCAAACCTCTGCTGGAGGAAGTCTAACCCGAGTCTGAACACCTTCAACTGCTCACAAACCACATTTATTCCACTGACTGGCTTCACTTTCAGCAGCTTCCTGCACTTTTAGATAATTGGCACAGTTTCAATGTGTTTCTAATTTTGATTATGGCTACCATTATTTCTTATTACTTCTGGTGTTAGTGCTGTTTGTGTTTGTTTACAACAATAAAAAGATAAATAAAAGAATTAAAACAATTCTTACCGGTAGTTTTTTTTAACTTCTTTATTTTTTAAGCTTCATGAATGTTAAACTTTAAAAAGAATGTCTTTTTACATTTGTGATCTCATTTCCCTTTTTTTTTACAGCATTAAAGCTTCAATAGCTTCCAAAATATGGGATTTTTCATGGTTAAATTCAATGAAAGTGAATTTATTGCTGGTTTTTAGTTAAAAAACATATTTATTATAAACAAACAGACCTGAAAGCATGTTAAATGAACTCTTATTGATGCTTTAGACTTTTAAATTGCCCTCTTGTTTAGGAAAGAATATTCATCTACTCAACTGAATTGAGTAAATCTAACACAACTGCTTCATGTTAACTTATTAAGTAAGTGAAAAAATTGGTTCAGATTTACTTAATTCAGTTGAGTAGAACCTGTTGACATAATATATTTAAGTAAATCCAAAGGAAACATTTTGAAAATCTTTTTTGAGTGCACAAACACTTTTAAACTAATTGAACTTTCTGAACTTTTTCATCACAGAAACATTTAACCCCTTGAAACTTTACACTCAAGTGACCCAGGCTTTTATTTTGGCAGCAAGTCTTAAAGGTAAAACCTTCAGGTAGAAGAAGAAAAGTTTAATCTGCTGTTACTGAATAATCATGGATCTGATTTTTCTACATATTTACATTTGATAGGTTTGTTTAGTTTGGCTGCTGCTGAGACTTTAGGACATTCCTTCTCCTCAGACACCAAGAAACAAAACAAAGTTTCTGACTTGTGAACTCCAACCTCCGGAGAAAAGACATCTGAACTAAAAGAAGAGAAGAATATTCCAGGTGAGTGGCGGTCTGTCAACTGAAGCGACTCAACAGGAGCATGGTTCCACCTCTGTGCCGGATCCTGAAGTCTGTCTGCTGCAGTTCCTCTCACCTACAGGAGGTCCAGTCCTGTTTAACTGCAGCTGTTGGGGTGAGAGACCGTCCTGACCGTCCTCTCTGCTGTCAAACCATCAGGCAGGATGGCGTTGATTTGATGTCTTATTTCTGCAGACAGTCCAGATCCTGGTGGGTTTGTTTAATATTGGACTCGGACCTGGAAGAACAAGCACTCGACCTGGAGACTTCAGCAGCCTGGGAGCTGCGTACTGGCTGGGTGCTGTGGTACAAACATGTTCTCTTTAATATCTTATTCATCAGCTGCTGTCAATATATTTAGAAAACAGTTGAATTTTCAGTGCCACATCTGGTTTTATTGATTAATCACCTAATTAAGTAAACTTAGAGCCAAGTTCGTTTATTCAGACCAGTAAAACACCACTTTATTTTCAGTTACTGACAAGATGTTTTAGTTATAAAGCTGTTCAGCTTTGACCCACTATCGGTATGAAAATCACATTCTGGGCGCAGGTATCTTACACATCTAAAACATATATAAATTTCTACTAAACATTTTATTTTTTATGGTTTTTGTGTTCTAAAACATAGTGGTGGGGCGGCGCCCTAGCCACCACTGTTTAGTCTATTTAAAACCAAAGAGCCAACATTACCCAGGGGTGGAGCTAGACTTTTTTTGCAAGGATGTGGCCAAGGTGTATTCAAGGGGGAGGACACATAAAAAATATTCTCGATTTGAAAATTCAAGATCGTTACCATGAAAAAAAGAAAATATGGAGGAGAAAATCTCCTCCAAAAAACAGACATTTTCAAGAAAAAAAACAAGGACATTTTCTGAGCTCCAAGAGTTGGATATTTGCAATAAAATAAATTCAGAATTTCTAAGATTAATTTCAGAAATTTTCATGAAAAAAAAACCTCTCATATGTAGAAAGTCGTAAATTTGCAAGAAAAAATTTCAGAAATTTTCTTGATAAAAGGCAGAAATTTTTAATATTTAAACAAAATATTTTCTGGCATTGTAATTTACCAAAAAAAAAAAAAAAGAAAAAAAATTCAAATTTATGATTAATAAATCTCAGAAGTTTTCCCGAAAGGCTAAAGGGCAATTCTACCTGTTTGTTTTGAAGCTCAAAGCATTTCCTTGTTTTCTCTTGAAAGTTTTGGAGGTTTTTTGTTCATCTGCAAAGTTATGTTTTGTTCTGATCACAGCTAAGAAAAATAAAGGCTTGTCACAATTTCAAGCATACCTTTAATGCTAAGTTTACAAAGAGTTATAATTCAACATTTTTTGACAAACTAAACCAAAGTTAGTGTTGTAGCCAAAAACAATCTTTACCAATTTTAAAATGCCAATCAAAAATTCAAGATGGCCACCACACTTCACTTTAAATGTCTATAATTCAGCCATTTTAACATCTTAAGAGCTCAAATCTTTTGTGGCATAGCTAAAAATGATCCCAAACACATACTGTTTGCTAATCCCAATTGAAGCTAACCATCAATTGTAATGCTAATTTTACAAAGGGCTATTATTTACCCTTTTTTAAACACGCACAGCTAAAATTTACAAATGAATAGCCGAGAACAATCTTTAACACAATCTGAATGCAAATGCGAAATCCAAGATGGCCACCCCAACCACCCCCTTTTTTTCAGAGGGGCAACATTATCCAGTGATGTTTGGCAAACAATATAAATATACAAAAATATGAAGCTTAAAAAAAACAAAGCCAGAAAACAAAAATGAGGGAAGAGTTGTCACATGACAGAAAATAAAACCAAATAAAATATTTGACAAAACATTAAAAAACCTCACAAATCATATCAAGAATGATTTATTTTCTTTACCTCGTTTTTATGTTTTATTAATTCTACCTTCTGACTTTAATCTCTTCATCAGTTCATTGTAACTGGGATTATGTCCATTTTGGCCGGCCGGTTCCCGTCTTCATGCTTGGTGAGTAAAAATGTTTTAATTTAAATAAAACACGACTCTGGAAACTGAATGACCTGTAGTTTTTCTCAGGTAAAACGTGTTTTTGAATGGACTGAATCTTTGATCTCAGATGGGCTTCACTGTGTTCATGAACATCGTTGGAGCCATCTTCTCCGTCACCAGCATTGTGCTGTGTGTCATCGATCTGGGAGATGCTGCTCTGCTCTGGATATGTGAGCGTCTGCCGTACGGTGCTCAGCATCACGACGACAGCTGCAGAAACGTGGCTCTGTTCGATCAGGTGAGCAGTAAAGAATCTGCTCTCAATTAAAACCTTTAAATATATTAAAATGGTTAATAATTATGTTGCTTCCACCAGAATTTGCTGACAACCATGGATAAAACTTTGATCCTCCTGGCTCTTCTTCTGCTGGTCGTCAGCGTTCGTTTTGTTGTTTTGGGCATCAGATTTCTGATCGGTGAGGTGAAGACCAGCGAGGTTTGGAGCCCCATCATGATGCACATGTCTGCATAAAGCATGGAAGAACTGGATGTTCAGTTTATACGTGTATTAATCAATATTATGAGTTGAGTTACTGAGTTCACCTTATGTTGTTGTTTTATGTCACATTAAATGTGAAAAACAAAACCTCAGTTTAACATCTCGTCATTATTTATTTAATAAAATATATTTATAGTTTACAGTTATGTTGGATTTATTTTTAATAATCTGATGACATTTGTTGTTTAAATATTATAGAGTTATAAATTTTATTTTCAACTCTTTGGAAATAATAAGATTTCAGGAAAAAACATTTATACAATTACGACAGTTTAATGTTGATTTTATTGAAAAAAAAACAGCACTGTGTCATCTTTCACAGCTTTCAGATTTTGAAATATTAATAATAATAAAAAGCATGATATTTTTTATTCATTTTTAAGTTAGACGCTTTTCTGTTTGAGCTCAGAACTGAGAAAAATTATTGTGAAAGATAATTTGAATAATACTGCAGTAAAACGTCTAACTGTTTCTGACAACATTAATCTTTTAGTTGAATGAAGTTTTTGTTTGTGTGCTTTTATTTTGAAGAAATGTTTAAAGGAAGTCTGGTTCTGTTGGTAATGATTTGTTGCTGTCACCTGAACTCATCTTAGTCAAACTTTAGGTGACTTGTTAGATAAGTTCTCTGCAGAAAAACAACTTTGTGATTGTTTATAGCTTTTATTTGTTGAATAATTTGTGTTTTCCACTGTTTTCTTCTTATCTTCTCTGTCCGTAAAAAAAAGTTCAAATATTTATTTAGTAATTTATTTGGCATCATGAGCATTTTGTCTGAAAAGTCTCCAAGTCCATGTCTGGTGAGTTCAGTTTTATAACATTCAAACTTTTTTAAATGACATGTTTTATTTGTCTAAGAATAATCTAAAGGAATATTTAATCAGTAAATTTATGAGTCTCCATTTTTCGCAGAAAGTAACATGTTTATAAAACTCTATAATATTCAGTTAATTCCTGTGGTGTTTAGTTTATTTGTAGGTAAAGTGATGAGTTTTCTGTTTCAGGTCATCCTGAATGTAATTCTGAACCTGGGGAGCTTTTGCCCTTAAAACCTTTAGTTTCTACATCTACACCATAACAGAACCAGGTTGGAGGAGCTATGAATGGACATCTGAGTCAAGTTCTTATCAGTTCACACAGAACTTCATGTTCATGGTGAGAATCAGAAAAAAAACACAGAATGCAAGTTTTTTTTCAGTTATTTTGTAAATAATATTTTAATCTGTGTTATTTTCATGTCTGGTTTTATCTTCTAGAATTGCTTCATGTTTGTTGTTGGTTGGATAATTTAAGGATGAGTTGTTTGTGTCCTGCTGAGCCTTTACAAGCATCAATAGAGTCCTGATTGTTTTGTCCATCCTGGACTTCTGTGTTGTCATCAGTGCTGCAGTTTTGGGGATTAAGGCTAAGATGAGCTCCGAGAAGGAACCAAAGACTTTTTGATGCAATGAATGTTGACTGAACTCATGGTTTTATGTGAAATAACCTCAACCTTTATATAAAAATGTATTATTTTAATTCAAACTTTTTGAGTTTGAAACTTTTACAGGGGTTATTCTGAAATGAGAAGTTGGTTTTTGGTTATTATAAACAGAGTTTGTGATTTCTGTCCTTCAGGATTCTGCTGACTCAGGTCTAGTATGAACCCCTGGAGTAAGAGGAAGTCTTCACCAAGTCTGCAGACTAAACACCTTTCACTTCCCTGAAACCCTGATCCACCGATCCACAGATCCACTGATGGTTTCCCTGCAACAATAATCAATTATTCACATTGTTTTTAAACCTCTGGAACTTTTCTAACTTTTCCTACAACAGAGACACACTTTTATTGTTCAGTTCAGATTTTAATCTGTTCGTTTTTTTTATCATGTTTCCTCTGATTGTTGAATAAAATAAATGTGTGACATTAGTGGAGTTTTTGTTTGCTTTCATATAAAATGATAACATATTTAAAAAAATATCAACAGACCTGAAATTACTTAAAGGAATGCTTATAACCTGCTGCTTTTACTGTCAGAGTTTTAGACTTAGATCAACTCATGATGAGAAAAAATATTTAACAGAGTTTTAGTTGTTTTGGTCAAACCTTGAAGATAAAAGATGACTCTCAGCTACTACCACAACGTTTTTGTGTTTGAAGCGTGCACAGTGTGGCAACCATCTTTGATTAAGTTACAGTTTACTGACAGTTTCATTAGGAATTTGTCCAGTGGTTCATGAGATATTTTACTGACAGAGAAGACAAATAAAATATTGCAGCTCAGAGCAGGAGATTGAAAGGCATACAAACATCTGGTTGCTAATTTTATCATAAAAGGTTATTCAGATTGTTACTTTAGTTGTTACCTGTTTTGCTTCTGTTGGAAAAAACAAAATTTAAATTTTGTTCTCAAAATATATAGTATATATAATAGTCAGAGCTCTCAGGTTTTGTAGCTTTTATACAAAATTAAATATAAAGCATGATCTTGTTGGTCATTTGAAATTGGAGTTCTGAATAAATAATATCTTACCTGTTGCAGGTCTCAATCTGGAAATACAGAGTTTTATTCAGACAGGACTGATGGTTAGTTAGTGCCATTCTAAAATAAATCCAGTTCCAAAAAATATATTTTTAAAGTATTTATAAAAAACATTTGTTTTGAATGACACTGCAGATTGTGTTGAATTTTTTGACTCCAATGTAATTGAGCTTTTATTTTGATAGTTTTTGACAGGAAGTGTGTGGTTTTTTGTTTGTGATGTTGAGCAGTCATCTCAGTGAGATCAGACATCAGAACTCTGAAGCAACTCATCCGGTAAGTTCTACTGTAAAAACAACTTTATGCTTATTTTATCTGATAATTTTCTGGTTGAGTTTTAAACAAAATAATAAATAATAACAAATATTTTGTTGCTGTGTTCTTGGATTGAATGTTTACTAAAACATTGTCTTTGTCTTTATGCTGCTTTGTTATTTTGTTCTTTTCATATATCTTGTATTTGTTGGGGAAACTGATTCATACGTTCAACAACAAAGATAATAATAATAATAATTATAATAATTCACATTGCTGCAGACTGAATGCAGTTTTAACTGTTTAGAAACTGTTGATTATGAACTGATTATGAAAACAGCAAGTTTATTTTCTTGTTTATTTAATGCATTTGAGAGAAGGAGCTGCAAATGAAGTTATTGTACATTTATTTAGGGCTAATTCTAATTAGAGAGTTGCTGAATCTGTGAAACGAGCTGCAGCTTTAATGAATCACAGTGAAAACAGTGATTTGCTGCTGTTAGCTCAGTTAGCTCAGTTAGCACTAAGACCTGGAACTCCAGTAAAACGAAATGAAGCAGGAGTTCCAGAAAGTGAAGTTAAACCTGTTTGTATTAAAGGTAAAAAAACAAACTTCCCTTTAATCTTTCTGATTCTCGCTCCAAACTGAGTGATTTACAGTAAACTGAGATCCTCTCATTGTTTTTGATCTCACAGGAAATCCCTGACGTTTCAGTTGTCTGCTCAGAAAGAAACCCAACATTTGTTCACAGAAACTCCCCTCAGACTCTGGATCTTTAATTTCTTTGTATTTTAGAAACTAACAGACCTCTGATTTTGGCCATTTTTGCTTTGGGATGTTTTCCGATCACTCATCCCAACTTCAGCAGCTTCCATATTTTTCATTTTATCCGCTGCTAAACCTTTTGAACCTCTGGAGGGATTATATTGAAGTAATCACTGGGAGTACGTCTATAGAGTCAACCTGACTCAAGATAGCCACTAAAGCCAACAAAAAAGATTATTTTTTCAGGTGAATTAAATCTAGAGGAGTGTCCTTCTAAACACATATTCAGAGCTACCAGGTCAGAGCTACCGACATCCTTCAAACTGCTGTTGTTGACCAGTGATTTGTCTCATTTATTTTCCTTGAATCTTTAAACAATCTATTTTCTTAACCAGCTGATGAAACTGCTCTGAAAATTAGTTTTCATGTTGTAAACGTTGATTTTTCCAGAGGTAACAACAAGCACCCGACCACCAGAACCCTGCTGCAACACAAACATGTGCTGTCATATGTTTGTGCCGATTGGGGTGAGGAGAATCCAACTCGTTTCAAATGTTCCGTCATTAAAAAGCAACTTTGTGTGACTGAATACTTGTGAACAGATTGTGCAGATCATGGTGGGCCTGTTCAACGTCGGCCTGGGTCCAGGGAGAACCAGCATGCATCCTGGAGATTTGGCAAATTTAGGAGCTGCGTACTGGCTTGGAGCTGTGGTAAACATTTTGTTTTAATAAAAAAAGGGAACAATAGAGAATATTCAGTGGAATCATTGGAAATATTCTGCTGCACATCATCAGCGTGGAACAAAACGTGGAAGTTGAAGCCAGAACAATGGTTCCTCTGGTGCAGGGGTTGGGACCCCACTGTGGGTTATGAAACACTAAGTGATAAAAAATGTATTTTGATGATCTGTTTATTCTGGTTTCAGTTCATCGCAGTTGGAATCGCGTCAGTTCTGACAGCTTTTTGCAGATCTTACTCTTTGGTAAATAAAGACAGAATCTAACCCTCAACCTTCATCATGGTGGAGCAGAGAATAACCAGATTTTTCTTCTCAGATGTACGTTGCTGTGTTCATGAACATAGTTGGCTTCATCTTTGGCATCACTGCGTGTTTGCTGTACTATGTAGACATGAGTGAAACGTCCTTTCAGTGGGCGTGTGAGAGTGATGACTGCAGATACGTGGCTTCCTTTGCTCAGGTCAGTCTGATGCTTTATATTCTCCAGTCTGTAGCATTAATAGATGTTTTAATCACTCAGAAACAGTTTGGGTCGTTCCCATAGGTTTCCCCTTAGCAAAATGTAGCAAGTATCCTTTAAGTATGCTAATTTTAAACTAAAACATAAAAGTATACTTCCAGTTTACATTTTATGCATTTATCTGATATATACATAACCAAGTTTATCTTACACTATACTTGTACTAAAAGTATCCTAAAAGTTTAAGTATACTTAGTTTTTACCAATGTTTCAACTTTTGGCCAAGATAAACTTTAGTAGTACACTGAAAGTACATTTTCACACAAACTGGTTCATTTGCAGTATCTTTCAAAATAAACTAAAAGTATACTTAGAGGAGTACTTTCAGTATACTTCTGAGTATACTTTCATAAACTTATTGTGGGCCAATTTAGTACTATAAGTATACTTGTTAGTAAACTGCTAGTATACTTATATCAGTGTACATAGTAAATAAAAGTACACTTAGGAAAATACACTTTTATATACTTCTGTATACTTAATGACATGTACTTAAAATATATTCTTTTTGGTAAATTTATAAACTTTAAAAAAAATTATAACAAAATACTTAACGTATACTTTTTATAAACTTAAAAAGTCCCAATTTAGTACAAACGAGTATTAAATTGGTATAATTTCTAGTACACTACAAGTACATGGTCCCTAGTATACTTAATATAGTTAAACTTATCCTTAAGTATACTTATTGAAATGAAGTTTAAGTATACTTTTTTGCTATATTTAATGTATACTTTTTATAAAATAAAACAGTCCCAATTTAGTACAAACAAATGCTAAATCAGTATACTTTCTAGTACACTACAAGTACATGGTGCCTAGTACACTTGATATCCTCAAGTATACTTATTAAAATGAACTTTAAGTATACTTTTTGCTATACTTAATGTATACTTTTTATAAAATAAAACAGTCCCAATTTAGTACGAACGAGTATTAAATTAGTATAATTTCTAGTACACTACAAGTACATGGTCCCTAGTATACTTGATATACTTTAACTTATCCTCAAGTATACTTATTACAATGAAGTTTAAGTATAGTTTTTGCTAAGAGTCATCTTTGAGGCTCCAGAGACAGATGTTTACACGATGTTGTCTTGTTTGTCTCCTCCCTCCTCTCTGTTCTGTCAGAACATGTTGACAGGAATGGACGTTACTCTGATCGTCATGGCCGCCCTGCAGGTCTGCGGCTCCGCCAGTCTCACAGTTTCTGGCTTCCGGTCGTTCTGCTACATGAAGGAGAAAGTAACAAAAACACAAAAACCCAATCCATGTGTTGCTTTGTTAACGTCCTCTAAACTGTTTGACAGACAGTTACCTTTAGCCAAAGCTAAATCTAGTTTAGGATTGTGTTTAATCTGCTTTTTTGTTAAGATTTTATAATGAAACTGTCTGTTGTGTTTCTGCAGAGCATCAAAGATGATGGGACTCAGAAACTGTTCCTGAAGAACGACCCTCTGACCATCTATTGAGCTTGAGTCCAATTTATTCAAATCACATTAAGACCAATAAGAAGAGTTTTTGTCTCACTTTAACAGATTTTTAACATTTATCAGTCTAATCATGTATTGTTTTTTAAATTGCACATAAAAATGGACAATGAACTGACAAGTTGTTTTTTTTGTTTTTTTATTTTTCATTTTCAATGAAAAAACAATTGAACAAAAGGTACACGGACCAGTCTGTTTTGACCATGATGCTGATTTTTTTTTTCTTTTGTTATGAAATTAATTTTTGCTTTCAGATGTCAAATTTCCAAATGATACAAATGTCCTATTCTGTAGAATAAAGTCATTAAATCTGTATTTTTTCTCTTATGTTTCATTAACTTCCACATTAAACAACCATGACACAAAACCAACATCTAAAAGAACCCAAACAGCTCTTTCAGTAACGGATGGATGTAGAAATCCAGTTTTATTCTTTGTTCTTTTACAACCTCTGATGTCACAGTTAGGACTAAAAAACAAAAACATTGTTCATCTTCATTTATAAAGACAATTAATGAGTTGAAGAACAAGTTTTAAAAAGTCGAGCTGGACTTAAGGGAGCCTCTCTCTGATCTAACATCCTCTGGCAGTGCAGTCATCTTTAGAAAGCCTTTATGCTTTTATTTTGAAGTGACGTGTGACAGGAAGTGTCAAGTTGTTTTGTTGTCTGAACCCATCTCTGGCAGATCAAACATTGGGACTCTGAGGCAACAGTTTAGGTAAATTCTACTATAAAAATTCATTTATTATTCATAGTATTTTATTGTTTATTTCCTATTTGAACTGTTTTTGTCTCTTTTCTCAGAAAGTGTAATTAAACATTTAGTTTGAATTTATTCTACTTTGTTTTTGTTTTGTTTTTTTAACTGTTTAGACAAAATATATACAAAATGTATATATTTGGCTTCATGATAACTGGATTTCTGCTGATCGGTGTTGGAGGAGTCCTGATTTATCGAAAAGTGAAAGC
>JARVJO010000305.1:2700125-2717592 GCA_031762555.1 Cynodonichthys magdalenae
GACACAGTATCGACACGTATCGATACAGTTTGGTAATGTGTTGAAACGCTTCATGATGCCTCATCGACCCATCACTAGTGGTTACATTTGAAGCTGAGTCATTGGTTTGTATAAAAGTTTCATTTCTTTATAATGTAGAATCTTTAATCTGATGAAAACGTGTTCTTTATGTTTCCCCCCAGCCTGCTGAATAATGAAGGGTCCCTCCTGGCGTACTCTGGTTATGGAGACACAGATGCTCGCGTGACGGCTGCCATCGCCAGCAACATCTGGGCAGCCTACGACAAGAACGGCCACCAAGCCTTCAACGAAGACAAGCTCAAGTTCATCCTCATGGACTGCATGGTGAGAGGCACAGCTGGGATTTAGACACAAAACACTTTCATAAAAAACGGCTAACTATTTTTCTGTCTGCTTGCTTCTTGTAGGAGGGAAGAGTGGCCATCACTCGGGTAGCCAACCTTCTGCTGTGTATGTACGCCAAAGAGACCGTGGGCTTTGGGATGCTTAAAGCCAAGGTGAGTTTTGGCACTTAAAGTTCTCACTTAACAAAAATTAAACCAGAACTGCAGGTGGCATAAGTCTGTCTTAGGACATAAAAATCTAAAAAGGTTCTGTTCGACTTTAACACATGTGGTTCTCGTAGGCAGAGGCGCTGGTGGAGTATCTGGAGGAACCATTAACTCAAGTGGCAGCGTCGTCGTAAAGATACAACCAAAGCTCGACGTGCTGCTTCTGTCTGCCTGGAATAATAACAGAAATATCCTAATCCAGTCTTTTATGGACTCCTGTAAGCCCGATTCTTCAATAAGTACACCGCCCACCATGTCTCAGGTGTGCGTGTGCTTCTGAAACTACCAGCTTTGCTGTTAATAGTCAGGAGGCCGTTATCTGTTAAACCTGCTGAGAAATAAATCAGCATCGGTTTGTTCTTTTACAGTTTTGTCGTTCGAAGCCAAACTTCAGGAGCTAAAAGCTTTGGTGATAAATGTGTGGAAACTTTTGTAAGATTTTGTCTAAAAACTGCATTTAAGATAATTCACCTGTGCTTTATTTCAAAAGTGTTAAATAAAGAAAATACTGGCTAAAGGTCACAGATCCTTGTTTTATTCTAAAGCTGGTCTGAGCCACCGCAAAGATGAAGGTGAAGTCTTATTTTAAAGATAAACCATCACATTAATGAGAAACTTACAACTGTTTTCAGTTTAAATGCTTCTGTTTATGTGGGAAATTATTTCCATTTTTGCTCATTGAGCTTTTTTCAGGTGTTTACTGAGGCATTAAAAACATATATCTGCTTATGTTTGCGTAATAAATCCTGTAAGGATTTGGTTGGCGTTACCCTTAGCCTTTTCACATTTGTAAAATTGCTGAATTTTAAAGCATTTGTAATATTTATTAGATTCAAAATGAAGCTGATGAACCATGATGGTAACTGTGGCTTTCTTTCATTCTTCTTTATTTCATCACCTTTTTTTAACCAGATAAAAAAAATATTGAGAGCAAAAGCTCTGTGGTGCCTGTCAAAAACCAGTGATCAAAACTAAGAACAGTTTAGAATAAAACAATTATTTTACCTTTTATAAATAAAGGTCAGGGGGGTGGAATAATACTGATTTTAAAAACAGGTGATCAACCACAAACAGAAAACACAATGTTTGATTTAATTAAATATCTCAATATTGTACAATGTCAGGCTCAGAATATGTGTTAAAGATGATTCTCAGCTACTACCACACCAAAATATTAAGTCAGTTTCTGCAAAATTGACTGATTTGGAGCCATTTTTGTGTTTTTAAGGTTGTTTGAATGAAGCACAAACACATTCAGACACAGGCAAAAACAATTTGTTCCACCAGGAGGCGCCTGGCATTCCTCAGGTGTACCTGCCACTCACCCCACCTGTCCAACCTGCCCTGTGCTGACTCAGCGTCTGAGACACGCCCCCATCCCTGCTGCTGTGCCCTAACTGAAGCCCCGCCCACTGCAGCACAACGACTTGGATCCAGTGAGGGTGTCCTGTTCAAACAAACAGCTGTGTTAACTCAGGAGGGTGGTGAAGGGCAGAGAGCCGCTGACAGGCGTCCATGTTTCATCTGTGACTGCCGCCTTCTTTAACGTGCACGGGTTCAAAGGTCAGGCTGGTTTAGACTCACATCCTTTCATCCTCCATCCTGCCTTCAGACTGCACAGGAGACAGAAACCTGAGGGGGGGATGGTACTGAATGGACACAACATGGGGTCAGATGAAGCCTACAACTTTGTCTTTAAGGGTGAGTACATGTTCTCTTCATTTCATCCCTGCTGGTATTTTACAGGAATCTGAAAGGTCTTCTGTTACAACAACCCTTTGACGATCCAACCATACTTCCTTGTTTATTATTAACCTCACAGTTTCCAGGACTGAGTGTGCCGGCTGTCAACAGAATGCAAAACATTATTGGTAATAAACAAGAAGGCACCATGAAACCAGCTTGTTTTAGTCTCGCTCAGATCTCTGGATCCCTACAGTTTTTGGAAAGTTTTACATCAGGTCAAGAGTTGCATCACAGCAGAGCTGAATAATACTGTGATGACCTCATCACTTCAGCAGACTCTCTCTGAAAACAAAAAAACAAATAAACCAAAATATAAACATGCACAATACAGAGTAGAGAAAGTCTGTGTGCTAACCTGAAATCTTAAAAAAGGAATAGCTAATAAATATAAGGTGCAAAACACTAGCTAGAAGCTAAAACACAAAGCAAAATGCTCAAAGGTTGAAGCCAAAAATTATAAATGATTGGTGAATAAAATAATAGCTAGTGACAAGAACCTAAAAGCATCAAATTAACAGTTAGAAGCTAAAAGTAGGAACAGTCTAGCTAAAAACTAAAAGTAGCAAAAAGCTACCTATGCTAAATGTAATAAAAGGCTAGATAACAGCTAAAAGTGGCAAAGACTGACTGGAAACTAAAAGCATCACATTAATTATTAATTAATTGGTCGCATGGCTCAGTGGTTAGCACCGACGCCTCACAGCAAGAAGGTCCTGGGTTCGATCCCCGGTTCGGACCTGGGGTCTTTCTGTGCAGAGTTTGCATGTTCTCCTAGTGCTTGTGTGGCTTTTCTCCGGGTACTCCGGTTTCCCCCACCCCTAAAAACTTGTACAATAGGTTGTCTTCAGACCCAGGCCTCCCTTGAAAAAGAGATCTGAGATCTCAACAGGACCTGCCTGGTTATTAAATAACAATAAGTAAAAATAAATAAACAAAAATAACAGTTAGAAGCTAAAAGGAGGAATAGTCTAGCTAAAAACTAAAAGTAGCAAAAGACTACCTGAATGCTAAAAGTATCAAAATGTTAGCTAGAAGCAAAAAGTAGCAAAAGAGTAGCCGAAAGGTTAAGTTGCAAAACATTAATTAAAAGCTAAATGTAGCAAAAGGCTAGCTAAAAACATCAAAAGTCTATCTTGAAGGTAAAAGTAGCAAAAGATGAGCTAATGGCTAAAAGCGTCAAAAGGCTATCTGAAAGCTAAAAGTAGCAGAACAGTAAAAGCAGCCTAAGAGAACAAAAACAAAATAAGTTTGAAGTAAACAATGGTATTTATATTTAAAGGTATTGAAGAAATCGCATAAGCTTTTTGTAAATTAAGTTTATTTTATAAAAAGTATAAAAAAAACAAAGGTTGTAGCATCCATCTCCTAAATAGCTGAACATTTTGATATTATGAATAGCTAAAATAACACAAGTGTGCAAAAAATGTATAAAAGGAAAAATAAAAATGTAAACTGTGATTAAAATTCACACGATTATTGTTGGAATCAGAAGAAGCCACATCCTGAATCCTGCTTCAGTGTGTAAAATAATATTTATTTACCAAACATTAAAACAAACTAAAGAGGCAGTTCATGAAAAACTTAGTCCAGTCTGACTGGTTCCACACAAACAGGAGGTTCAGCATCAGTCAGGTGGTGCTGATCAATTAACTGATCATCAGTGGAACCAAACAAGAAAACATTCAATCAGTTTTACAAATATTGAGCTGAAGTTTGGAGTGGTAGTAGCTGAGAATCATACACAACACACACTCTGATGCAATCTGAAGCCCTGGCATGAAAGGTGGTGGGCAATGTCCAGCCATTATTTGCTTATCTGTTGATTTAATAAAGTAAAGAAAGGAGATCTGAGCATTCTGCTATGAAGTGATAAAATAATTGAAAAGTGTTTTAAAATAAATACCTTCTGTTTGCTGAGTTCATGCAGCCTGGCTCTGATCAGTGAATCTAATCAGTAAAATCAGAAACATTTGAGTTTGTCTGGAATGTAACTCACCCAAACCTTTCTGTACATTGGTTTGTGTTCAACAAAGTTAGTTAACCTGCTATGAACCAAATATTCAAACTAGAGTTTTTAAAGTTTCCACACGCAGCAGCTGAACTTTGTGCAGTCCGGCCTTTTTTTGTTCTTTTTTTTTTTTTCTGCCCTGAAGGTCACGAAAGCCATGGCAGAAAAAAACAACAACATGTGAAACGTCACGACGATGCATCAAGTTCTTCCAGGTTTCTTCAGGATAAACGAACCAAACCTGCAGAGCGATCAAAGTTGCTTGTCCTGCGTTGCCGTGGAAACCAGAAGTGCTGTTTGCTTAAGAAGTTATTCAGTAGCAGAAAGAGAACGGAGGACAGCAGCTCAGTACAGTGAACAATAACCTAAAACCAAATGTTCCGGTTAAACATACATGTAAACTCAGATTTTAGGATTTTTTTTAGCCACAGTCTTGCTGCTTTGAGCCTTTTGCTGTTTTGGGTTTTAGCTAGTCTTTAAGTTCTGCAGCAATTCCACCCAATTTACATCAATGTCTGTTAAAACCTACAGACAACTTGACTCGACATAGTTAAGGACATCAATAGACTTCAGAATATGTGTTGGGGATCAGTCTCAGCTACTACCACACTAAATTTGACATTTTATGTACATTTTACAATATCGGTAAAACTAGCTACTGCATAGCGATAGCATATATGACCCCTGCACATACCCAACTCACCAGAACAGATTCATTGTTTTAGGTGGGGGTCCAGATGGTGGTGGTGGTGTGGGGGGTCATTAATGGGCCCGATGGACAGCTCCTCATTAGAGCTCAACAACAAAACAATTTTAATCTCTTAGGTTGAATAGTTTTTGATTTGTAAGCAATTTTGTTAGTTCAGACACCCTTTTATCAGTTGGGGTGGGGGGGCTCATTGGTGGGCTCGATGGATATACCTTCATCGGAGCTAAAAGTAAAATCTGAAACCCCTATGTTGCAGTTTTGTATGTCCAGACACCCCCTTTTCAAATTGAGCCCCCTCCTCAAATATGGGGTCTATCATAAAACTGTTGGCTGGTGCAGTGTAGGTCGGACACATCAGTGCAGCTGTCTCTGTTACCAAAAATCACTGAAAAGAAATACAAAAATATTATAAATAACATAATTAACTAACAGCCATATTTATGTCTTTTATGGTCTGTTAACTGTACAGTTGTCTGTGTCAGACATCTTGAAATAGTGTCCCACCTTTGTGTTTAGCAGCAGGGGATTTATTATAATATATTTATTATTATTTAACAGCTAATTCTAAGCTTTTGATGGAGACCATAATGGAGCATTAGTTATTGCACTACAATACCCATAATCCTCTTTTGTGTGCCAGGAAAACAAAGACCCTAATGACCCTCAGGAGGTAGGGGAGTGAGATGTATCTGCTGAAGCTCCACTCTCAAGTTCTGAACTGAAACATTTCTTTGGATGGAAGAGAAACGTCTTCAGCAACAGAACAGAAATCCAGTCACTTCGTTTTTAAGCCTGCAGGAATTACCCATAATGCTCCTTTTGTTTCTGATTGTGTCACAGCAACATCAAGAAAATCCTTGTCTCAACAAGAAAGCAAATTATGGTGAAATACTTTTCTCTCTTTCCTCACACCCAAACTCTACAATTAAAGACTTTAGAGATTTGATCAAAACTTTAGCAACAGGTTAGTGATCCCAGCACTGAGCTGCAGTTTTATCTTATCCACTCCTGAACAGATCTAATCTCTGCTGTTGTTCGAAGGTGGGATTAGTTTCCTGTGTGAGTTTATTAGTCCAAGACGTTTTTATGAGTCAAACTCTTGGAACTGAAACTCAAACATTAGTTACTGAAATGTAACAGGGTGGGTGGGGGGGTGGGGGGGGGGGTCCATTTAATGTCATTTACTCATGTTCTGTAGGTTTTTCTGATAGCATCTTGTTCCGCCTGGTTTGAACTCACCCTCATGGCTCCTTTATTTACAGAAACACATTTTTGGTTCAAGCAGGGTTGACTTCAACTCTCTCAGCTACTACCACAGCTGAATATCTGCAAAAATTACTAAACATTAACAATTTTTGTTTGATCTAAAGTATATGGGATGTGGCAGCCGACCTTCATTAGTCTGGTTCCAACATGTATTCATTTCAATGATAGTTTCCTGAAAGTTTCATTAAAGTCTGTCCAGTGGTTCATGAGATATTTTGCTAACAAACAATCGGTTGGTGCAGCTTTTAAGGCTCTGTCACACTAAAAAGTTTTAGACAACTTGCCATCTTATGAAAATTTAAATGACATCTACGTTGAAGATGGAATTTTTTTTAAATTCAATTCAATTCAGTTTATTTATATAGCTCCAAGTCACAACAATTGTTGTCTCAGGGCTCTGTACACAAAAGACAAAAGCTAAAGAAGAAGCAGCAGACTGAGGCTAATCTTTGCTTCGTCACAGTCTCCCGTCCTGAGCAGCACAGTGGCGACAGTAGAGAGGAAAAACTTCCCCTTAACAGGAAGAAACCTCCAGCAGAACCAGGGTCAGGACAGGCGGACATCTGCCTCGACCGGCTGGGTTTGGGGGACAGGAAAGAAACAGACAAACACAGGACTGGTTCAAAATCAACTGGAAGCCTGTTTTAGGCGTGTACAATCTGTAAGGCTAACAAAATGATCAAATTTATAACTTTTATTAATAATTTAGACATTAAAAATATCACAAGTTGGCATGAGTTGTCTAAAATGTTATAATGTGACAGGGCCTTTAGATTTTTTTAAACTTGAAGTAAAACTTTTGGCTTACCTTTAAATTGTCTCTTTATCATTTCCAGTTAACTTGTGTTTAACTCGGCGTGTGCATTTTCCTGCTCCGCATGCTGGAGTTTAAACAGATAACTCATTTATAATGACGGTATTGACTAATGGTGTAATTAGTCTGGCCTCAGACAGTTAATACTGTAGATTTATGGAGCAACTAAACAGAAGACACACCTGGACTAAAGGCTTTTATTGAGAATAAAGTGGTTTAGTTTTGCAAGGACCATAAACTCAAAACTAAGAAAGAAAAAAGACTTCATTTAGATCCTTCTTTGTGTGTGTGTTTTTTTTTTACAGTGGTTCTAATCGGAGAATCTGGTGTTGGAAAGAGCAACCTGCTGTCCCGTTTCACTAAAAACGAGTTCAGTCACGACAGTCGGACCACCATCGGGGTGGAGTTCAGTACGAGAACCGTGCAGCTCAATGGTTTCACCATCAAGGCTCAAATCTGGGACACCGCGGGCCTGGAGCGATACCGAGCCATCACTTCTGCGTGAGTACAATCATCACGCAAACATTTGTAACGAAGCAAATAAGCTGATTTACCAAAATGTCCATGTCATAGTTTAAATATGGCTGCTGTTAGACTGTATCTGACAGGAAGCAGCTCAACCTGATTGGTGGTTTGGGTTGAGGTTAGCACTGCACGATGTTAGGAAAACCTGCAGAGCTTAATATTTCAAAGACAATATGACTTACAATAAATTAACAAATACTTAGAGTTGATGTATTTCAGCTCTAGGTTCAAAGCAAAAAAACAACTAATACATCATTTCCAATCCAACACAACAGTTTTATTAAAATAAATTTCAACTAGAAACAACAAACTTCATGCATTACAGTTTCTTAGACTTTAATCCAAACGAAACATTCTCTGATGTGCTAAAAAAACGCCCCTTACTATCAGATTTTTTAAATAAATTATTTAAAACATATCTCCAAAGCTCTACACCCTCAGCAGGGTCCTGGGGGTTTCATGAGAGTTCGCTCAACCAGTCTACATGTGTTTTGTGGACTTGGAGAAGGCGTTCGACCGGCTGGGAAGAGGAAAGTCTGGCTTCTATTGACAAAACGCTTAAATGCAAACATTTGAATCAACAACTTATTGCAGTTTATGCAGTTTTTGGCAATATGCTTATTGCACAGGTTGTTGCGATGACAAACAATTTTTAATAGCAGCTCTAGAGATTATAGCAAAGTTGATATAATTTTACACTAACATTTATGCAGATAATAGCTACACAATGTAATAAGTAGCTCTGATCATTGTCTACATCTTCAACATGCCGAAGTAAGATTTAATCAAAAAAATTAAACTATTCCATTATTGAAGGTTAATATATCTGACTTTCTTGGACCATCATCACTCCTCAACAGGCCCAATAAAAGCTTGTCCTCTTGCTTATTTTGTTATTGAGCAACCTGTGTGTTGGCATCTTAAACTGGGGTTGTTGTCAGGCAAAACACAGGCAAGGGCATGCTCTGATCCTCAGGTAACTCAGAAACCATTACCTGAGAAACACTCTGCACATTTTTGTCTCCAGCTGGTTTCCAGACAGAACATGATCCGATCAAAATCGCAGTAAGTTTGAGGAGAGGCTCTAGAGTATGGCAAGCCATTTGTGTATTTATTCAATTTGCTTGATATCAAGCATTATTTTTTTCTCTGCACTAATTGGACATTTTTTTCAGACTGATGCATTTGTCAGATAATTTGGTCCAACACTGCATTAAAAAAAAACTACTTTTAGGGACCTTTGCATCAAGAATGGTCGACAATTATAACTTCTGCTCCAGCTAGTTGTGCAAAAGTGCAACTAGTTAGCAAAAACCTTATACTAAGAATGTTTGTTAAACTAGCACACTGACATGTTGAACTAATGCAACTAAATGTGTAACTAGTGCAGTGGAGTTGTGAAAAGGTGGGTGGAAATTATGCTTGATAGCAAATCTATTGAATAAATACACCAAGGGCTTGCCCTAATGTTTGAACGCTCAGCGCTCTGAGGGCCTCAGCTCAGTCTGAAGACACTGCTGAGTCTCTTTTTTTAATTAAACTGGAAGGATTAGTAGGAATCTGGTTTTAAAACAATGACGTCGTGCCAGTTTCAGCTTTCAGACATGAAAGAATCTGAAAATCAGCTGCGTAACTGGATTAGCTTTTCTCTTGTCGGCCTGTTTTTTGGGAGGGTAATTACTTACTCCAGTGTGCAAATTCCCACTCTGGTGGAATTTCTCATTTATCCTGTAACAACCGGCTAAAACCCATTAAAGTGTAATTAATTATGCTGCCGCAAGAAGGGAGCAGAAATGTAATTTATTAGTTCATGACTTCAGCACAACTGGTGCTCATTAATTATTTTTAAATTGACCGGTGGAGAAATGAGTTATTATCAATAAACAGTTACTGTCTGGATTTGTTTTAGTAATAGATCAAATGAATTTATTGGAAGATAAACTGGTCAACCAAACGGAAGGAAACCAACAAAAAGAAATCTACTTTTGAATTGAAATGAGAATTAAAACTTTTTTATTTAGTTTATCAAACACATGGAGGTAAAAAAAGCATATATTTGTCTAAAGTCAGCCTCCTGTTTTCAGGTATTACAGAGGAGCCGTAGGGGCCTTGTTGGTCTATGACATCACCAAACACTTGACCTATGAGAGCGTGGAGCGCTGGCTGAAGGAGCTGTACGAACACGCTGACCCTCATATGGTGGTGATGCTGGTGGGCAACAAGTCAGACCTGGACTCAGAGAGGTCCGTGCCCATGGAAGAAGCCAAAGACTTTGCAGGTAATGAAAATTAATTTGGAGTTTTGCTCGGCTACAACGCGTGCTTTTGGTTTTAAGAGATGATATTTTGAATTGATCTGGTCTAAGATTTTGACAAAATGTTGACAAATGATGTGCATTCATAAAACACATTCTATTGGTATCGTTTAGAAAAGAAAGGCCTGTTGTTTCTGGAGACCTCTGCTTTGCAGTCAACTAATGTGGAAGCAGCATTCAGCTCAATTTTATCAGGTAATTGTGTTTGTTTGTTATTTATTTCAGCTTGTTGATTTGACAGAATAAGGCTCTGTGGTTGGTGATGTTGTAATTTTATAATATAACATTAGGAACACTAGAAGTTTTAATAAATAACATACTTTGGTTCTGATTGCTCTGAAAATAAAATTTCCATTTTCTAGAAGTGGGGTTGGGTGGAGTGTCTATGAGCAGTCAGTATCTTACATGCAGTAGACAGAAATCAGAGTGATCTCAGTTTGAAAAATCAGGGAGTAATTACAGCAGAGGAGTCAATTTCATGTTTAATTTGAGCAGAAACAATTCAACTATGACCTATCATCATTTAAAACAACTCAAATTTAAAATAATCCTTTCAGTTTGAGCAATATAAGGTTTTATTCAAATCTTGTTTTTGTGCATGTCATACTTTTTTGTTTTTGCTTTCTGCTCAACCAAACAGTTTTTATGATGCTATGCTATCTAATGTGAGCACAGGATGCTTAAAAAGTGCAGTTATTTTGTACTTGACCACTTCCTATTGCAGATTTGGTCACTTTGTACCTAGATTTTGTTGGGTATGAATCAGAGCTACAATACAAAAAACATTAGTTTGAAGTGGTGAAAATTCCCTTTGGAATAGCATATGTCCCATTCTGAGTAACTGTTAGTGTCTTTATATGATCTGATACGGTCTGCTTCTCAAACTGCAGGTAAGATACTGACTGCTTACATTCCTTAACACAACCTCAACAATGATTGACATCCTATATATTTATAAAATATTCTCATTTCAGAGATTCACAAGAAGGTGAGCAGCAAGGAAGTGGTCCGAGGCTCCATTAGTGCCGTGTCTCTGAACAGCTCCAAAGCAGAAAACACAGAGAAGAAGCCCTGTTGCAGGAACATCTGATTACATTGTTCCTCAGGGCAGGGGGGCGGGGGGCTCAGGGCCAGGGGCCAGCACCACTGAGGTGGAATCTGACAAGAGACGGGCAAAAAGGCAACCAACATAAACGGTTGACTGATGGCAATTTTAAATGACTGATCTCTGAGTTTGTTGAAGATGTGAGCTGATGTAACCGAAAACCAGCGTCAGGTTTTATAAAACTCTGCTCCCTCCTGAATGAAGGTCAAAAACAAAACACAAACCTTCTATGAGATGTTCTATAATTTATATGAAAATTCTGAAACATAAACACATCAAGTAATATTTAATGTTTGAGATGGTACCTGATTGATTAAATGTTTTCATTAAAATCAACTGCTTGTTAATTTAAAATTAGGCCAATGAGTGTATTCTGATTGTATTTTCTGTGGAAAAATAAATAATTTATTGGAAAAAATGCAGCCCTTTTCTTGGTGCAAATGTTTTAGACTATTTATGAAATTTGATCATCTGTGGCAATCATCAGTTTTAGATGTGCATCCTATGAATGCTTTATAAAAGTTTGCATCCAGTGATTCTTGAGATATTTGGCTAACACAATTGAAGTCTATCAATCTGTTAGGGCTTTTAGTACATGCTGGTGGATGACAGCTACTATCACACTACATTTTAGCTCATTGTCTGTAAAATTGGCTGAGTTTTAAGCTATTTTGTGTTTGCTGATGTCCCTTAGCTGTGGCAGCCATCTTGAATCAGGTTGACTCCAAATGCTAATCAGTTGCAGATGTACATTACATTATGAGAATTTCATTCAAATCCATCCAGTGGATCGTGAGATATTTTGCTAACAGACAGAAACGTACAGACACGGGCGAATACATTATCCCCCGCTTTTCAGTGGCGGGCGATGATTAAGGTGGAATTATTCCAGATTAGAATAATTCACTTCCTACCCTTACAGCACCTCCTATCGCTGCTTTCTTAGCCCGAGGAGGTTCGATTTTACCTGTTGCTGCAGGACGTCATACAAATTAACGTTAAAAAAATGACAAACAGCGCAGCGGACCAATCAGATCAAAGCAACTGACAAGTGTCGAACGGCTATTGACCAGTAGGAGCCAACAAGGGGCGGAGCTACGGACTGACGCTACGTCGCAGCCTCGGAAATGGCAAGTGACAGAGGATGAGGAAGACAGCTCTAAAGTTTCCTGCCTTCTAGTTGTCATCGCTGCTAACAACATTATAAAACACCAACATCGCATTGTTTTAATTTGACTGCGTTTCTTTCGTTTTAGTTTTTTTTGCGTTGCTAACTACGTCTGAGTGACCGTTTTTCCGCGTGAAGCTGAAGTAGGAAGTAACTGAAAAAAATACCCCAGAAGTTTGTTCGACTTGAGTTGAGCGGTAGAGTCGCCGATAAGGAGAAGCAATGACGAACAGAGAGGACGAATATGACTATCTTTTTAAAGGTGAGTGAGTCTTTTCCCCCTCGACGTTCAGCTAGTTAGCTAAATGTTGGCTTCACCTGCGAACGAGCGAGCGGGTGTCATTTGATGCCGGTTGACCAGCGCGTGCCTGACAACAGGTAGAAGGAAGATATTCAAGCGTTAACTTTGGCAGTTTAACGCTCGGAAATGACTTCAAACTTGTAGTTGTGTGGATTATAACAACAGGAGAAAGGTTTTACGGCTCCTTTGTGTCGCTTTAAGCAGCATCTGCTGAGAGTCATCACCTTCCAGGACGATGACGTAATCACCTGGGGATGCAGAGGGCGACAGGAGGTCAGAAACCCCCAAAACAACCTCCACAGACAGAAAAAACTGCGTTTTAGTAACAAATCCCAAACAGTTGGCCCTCCTCTTGGGTTAAAGTTTACTAAAACACTGTTTGTTTGCTTAGATTCCCTGAATTCCTACAGATCATCTTGAACATCTACAAAACAACCAAGATAACCACATAAACAGACTTAAAAACATGATCAGATGCAAGTTATTTATAAGCTTCTGAGTTTAAGGTATAAGTATTACTTACGTGTTGTTTAATTTAAAAACTTTTTTCTCACGTTTGTTGCCTTTAAGCTTCAAAATTAACTAAAAGAGGTTGTTTGTTGGCATGCAGGAGGAAGTAAACATACCTTTTTATAATGCTATTTCTTATAAATAAACCAACTGATCGTATCACATCTTTTTTAAAAGCTCTAATATTTGTTCAGATCCTCTAAAATGTTTAAATGATGCTGTTTTTTGTAATCAAATAGTTGTTATAATACAAAACTGGTTACAAGTTGTTGAAATTGGCCTAAAATATTAAAAATAGGCAAAATAATTGACAAATGGTTACTTATTCAGAGGTTTTAGTAGAACAAGGATGATAAAAGTAATTTCAGAATTAACTTTAAGCAAAAGTAAATTATTTCCTGACCTTAATATGACATCTTATTGTGCTAGTCATTGCAGTTTGTAATCATCAATAAAATGCTTTAAAAAACAAATAACTCAAATTAATCTAAGTTTACGAGATATCAAACAGTGTTTTGTTCTAAAACAATCTTTGAATGTGTTGTCTTGTTATCGATGTGATTTGTCCTAATTCACAAACAGTTGTTCCTCTCCCAGGTGAGGGGAACTGAAGCGCTCGTGGCATTTTCAAATATAGAACACTAAACAAGTATTTTGTTGTCAAACTGGAAATACCTGCATTCGGTTTGTGTGTGTGTGTGTGTGTGTGTGTGTGGACACAGCTCTGTCTCAGAGGACAGGTTCAGTCTTTAACACAGTGGCATGGCTTCCTTTGACAAAACTAATCAGGAAAAAAAGGGTTTGAAGTTTAGCTTAAAATAAGAAAATCCCTAAATTTTCTTTTTGTCTTTGTTTTTTGTTCGTCCCTGCTACGAAGCAGGAGTCAATCGGCTCAGTGAGTCACATCAGCTTTTTCCTGCAGGTAGAGATGTCAGCACAGGAAGTGTGCTTTTTATGGTTCATGGTCATTTTACGAGTTCACAATAACTGATTCTGTTTGTAGAAATGTTTCCTTTAGTTGCTTTTAAAGCTTAACCTTGTTCTTTTGGTTCACTAAAATAAGCACAAATAGTAAATAGTTATTACGCTGCTTGAACAGATGCCTTATAGGTACTTTTAGAAAGGCTTTCTGCTTTAATAGAAACTTGAATTCCTATCTTTTTAAAATTTGAGAATAGTTTCACGCTATCAGTTAATCTCAGTGAACAGACACCTTTAGACTCTTTGTATTAGTTAGTTTCAGTCACTTTCAGCCTGAGCTGCATCACCAGGTGCAGAGCTGTATTATTTGATGAGGAATTCTCATTTTTGTCAGGTAAAAAAAACAACAATAGGTGTGTAAAAGGGTGTGTAATGAAGCTTTGACTCTCCCAGTCTGGTGATGTAGGATTTGGACGGAGTTGCATAATGATTTTTTTTTTCCACCCAAGATCTTTTTGTGCCTGGTGAGTTAAAAACACTGTGAGAGCGACCGTTCTCTCCAGTGTTCTCTGTGTACTCGCTGCTGTTTCCCATCCTGACTGAGCTCAGGGTTTGAAGATCATTTTATGCAAATTTGTAAATGTTTAACTTAAATTCCCTTTAGAATAGTAGCAGACTTGGTTCAAGTATAGTGCTCGGTTGGTTAATTCAGTTTCAACATTCCAGAAACGAGTTCCTGTTTCCCAACAGCAGGGCGGTGAGTTGGTGTGGCAGGTTCCCTTTGACAGACTGACTCACCTGATAATTGTGGAAGTAGTTTTTTGACAAACACCGGCTGTTCAGATCACTCCATCTGATCCGTGTCATGGTGATTTAATGTTAAACGTTAAAGGAGCGGCGTGTTCAGGGCGAGGCTCATCATAATCACTACAGAATGAGGTTATTGTGATTATTCATGCAGAACCACCTCCATTCAAATGCATCAGAATAACTGGGTGGAACTACATCATTTGCATCAAATGCGACAGATATTGTAAAAAAAAAGTTTTTATTTGGCTAAAAATGAGTAGAATTTACACCAGTTGTTGCTCAGTGTGTATAAAGTATGTAAACTAAATAATAAATTGAGTTCAGAAGAAACCTCTGACTCAGTGTGGTTTAAATGCCAGAGAATAAAATGAGTACATTTAAGATCCTCAGGTGAACATTTCAGATTGCTTTATAGCTTTTAGCTTCATAATCATCCACAGTAAAAAAGCAGCAAACATTCAGCAGAGCAGTCAAACATGTCACGCTTTTTTTATTATCTGTTCAACAGTTTTAAAGTTCATTTCAGGATTTCTCTTAACTTTTTCTATCATGTTGTTTCCAGGTTAACCAGATGCTGTTTGTTCATTTTCATTATGAATCTCCTCAGTTTGGACTAATTAATATTACTGCAAACAAAGAAAGCAGCACTCAGACAAACTGAGTATTTATGTCTGGTGCGAGCTGTGATTGAGCATAAATAATACAGAAAAAAAAAACATTTTTTACCAATCAAATTTCAGTCATATTCATTATTTTTTGCTGCTGAATGAATGATGAGTTTGGTGGTGCCTGTGTCTCTGTGTCACTGGACAAATTCAATGAAACTTTCAGAAAATAACTAATTCTAATGATTAACTTTGAAGGCAACACAATCCAAGATGGCTGCCACAGCCAGCTGACATTAGAAAACCCAAAAATGGTTACAAGTCAGTAAGTTTTACATATATTGTTTTTGCACTTTGTGCTTTAATGAATGCTAGACCCTAATTTTACAAAGGTATTTTGCTTTTCCAAAGGTTAAACTTATAGTTTCCAGTAATCCACTGGTACTTTTTAACATACATTTATCTTACTAAGCTGTGGTGTAGCTTTTTTTCAGAAAAACGTCTAAAATCTATTGGAAATCCCAGATTTGACCATGATTATTTTATTTGTTCTGTAAAGAGCAGATGGTTCTGTTTCACTGTACGTTTGCTGGGAGTCCCCTAAGTTTTCTTCCTTCTTGGCCGGTAGCCACACACATACAAGATCTCATCATATAGTCATGTGGTCTGTTCCACATATGTTTTTCACATGTTCAGTAAGTCCACGGAACATCTGTTCAGATGTAAAGAAACATTTGGACCTGGCTGATTGTTCCCTTCTCCCTACAGTGGTGTTGATCGGAGATTCTGGCGTGGGGAAGAGCAACCTGCTGTCTCGCTTCACCCGCAACGAGTTCAACTTGGAGAGCAAGAGCACCATCGGAGTGGAGTTCGCCACACGCAGCATCCAGGTGGAAGGCAAGACCATCAAGGCTCAGATCTGGGACACGGCTGGACAGGAGCGATACCGAGCCATCACTTCTGCGTAAGTTCGTGGCTCGAGTCCTTACGAGGTCTGATTGTCTTTGTTCTGAGTGACGTTCAGAGTTCAGACACCCAGATCTGTACGCATCAGACTTTATACAGTTTCCAGACAAACAAACTAAAACAAAAGGTTTTACAGTCAAAAGCAATAAAAACACTTCCTCCCACTAACTACTTAGTTATGAATGACTGAGTTCTTCATAAAACACTGAAATAAAAGGAACTGATGAACTTGGTTTTAGGTTTAACAAATGAAATAAAAAGTAAATATAAATTTACATGTAAGAGTTGGAAGAGAAACAGTAGTGGCATGCTAAGTAGCAACACAAACACAAATGAGTAAAATCAAATCAAATCCAGGTTAAAAAGTCAAATAAAACTGAAACCTCTCTGCTTCTTCTCCTTTTACAGAAAGCTGTTCTAGAGAGGTGGTCCAAAAGAACAAAATGAGACCCCATGTTGGGCTTTTGTTTTTAACTTGGTTTAATTAAAAAGTCCCTTCTTGCAGAACTGAAGGTTTATAAAACAAAAACAAATCTGATGAACAGGAAGCACCAAGTCCTTTAGAAGTCTTTAAATCAATAAAGGGATATTAAACTCCTTTCTGAAAGGTGACCGCTGCAGAGACACGTCAACTTTCTGCTCAACATTTATTAAAATCGTTACTAAGATGTGAGTTCGTTTTTTTAAACAGAAATGAGAACAATAACAGTTTCACACAAGTCTCCTTAGTGCTTTGAGAGATAATCTGGAAATATTCAAACTCTATCATTTTACAAATAATTTGATTCTGATGGATTTTAAATGTTGGTTTATTTATTTATAAGTGGGATTTATGGAGACATGAACACTTATTTTATACTTGTACATGTTTTAAACTTAAATTTTCAGAAATTTTGCATTATATGGTTCTTACAAAATGTCCTGGTTATCTGCAACTACAAGCAGCAGCAGCTAGCTGTAGCACCTCAGGCAGTATTTTTTAATATCTTTCTTTCTTTTATTACGATCCCCATAAGTTGCAGTTCCCTGCAACTACTCTTCCTGGGGTCTACTAGTGATGGCCACATGAAGCCTTGTGAAACCTTGAAGCTTTCATTCCAATTGGTTCAAAAAAAGGTTCATTTCTT